>CAAKHG010045300.1:0-11947 GCA_901007715.1 Dactylopterus volitans
CTCATGACAGGACAAGAGGAACGAGGCAGAACCTTCAGATGGCTGCGAGAGAGACTGTGTGTGTGTGTGTGTGTGTATGAGGGTTAATGACTGATGGAGGAGGAAGTGAAACTAGCTAATAGTACCTGCACATGACAAACAACCACAGGTCAAAGGTCAGTGTGTGTGTGTGTGTGTGTGTGTGTGTGTGTGTCACATTTAAAGAGAAACTCTTTCTGTTACTGCTTCTCAGAACCAGAGGCTTGTTCACAGTCGACTCTGGAAGGGTCAAAGGTCACGGGGGGCTTCTGTGCTCTGCTGCATTGGGCTTCTGTGGCAAAGGACAAGCGATGTAATGGAGGGCGAGAGCGGCGGCGCCTGCAGCCGTTGTAGCTCATAGAAGCCTGCTGGTCCAACGTGGATCCACGACGGCGCAAAGACTCAGTAAAGACCCTCGAGACGAAGGCTGGGAGCCGAGCCGAGACTCTGAAAGGAGCCAGGAATGTCTGGAGGGGTCAAAGGTCGGCGGGGGCGGGGCCGGCCTTGTTTAATCTGCTTTGTGAGCGAGGTGGGGGTGGAGGGCGTTTCGGTGCTCCCATCGAGTCCAGGCTGAAAGGAATGTTCCCCCGCTCATCCTCCACCGCTCAGGTAGAACGTCCCTGCAGAGCGGCGGCGGGCGTGAGAGGCCGCGGCGCCACCTGCAGGCCGGTGGCCTCCATTACTGCTGCAGCAGCCTGGCTGTGCTGCACGTTTGGCTCTGGGAGGATTTTTTTTTAAAGAATTTTAAAACAATAAAGTTTCCTGTTTCTGAGCAGTTTATGGAGCTCTTACTTTGAAATACAGAAAACGGATGTGGATGTTCTGCTCTGCTTAATAACGGCGGAATCTCAGCATGTCTCAAACAATACGCCTTCACCACGCTAAAAGGAGATGATGTTTCATGTTATAACGTGATAGTGACACAGTTTTATGTTCGTGGCAGCGAGCCGCTTCTGTTAGGAGGATCTGCTGTTGCTCATTTGAGCTTCCAAAAACGCCTGCGACGTCTGACAATGCTGAGTCACAAAAACAATATCATACAATGGCATTAAAAACTTTGAGGGGAAGAAATAAATGCTGCACAGTTTCTGTGCTGTCGTGGTCCTCCAGCACGGAGGGAGGATCCGCGCTTCTGTCACCATAGTTACCTTGTGCACCTTCGCCGTGTCAGCTGGCTCCTTCTTCCTGGCTGAGACTCTCTGCAAAGAGACCGAAACATGAGTCAGCGATTCTTCTGGGACGTCTAACTGACAACTGTTCACCGAACACACGGACAAAGCCACCAATGACTGGACCTCAGTGAGCGTCACGACCCTGCAGCCTAACTGATGCAGCACTGCCACCCTGTGGCGAATCACGAGGGTGCAGCATTACCTGCAGCTCCAGAGCCCTCTAGTGGCACTGAGGAGTCATGGCACATGTTATTGCCACCACCAGTGGAGCTTCAGTCTTTCATTTTGGCACCTTGAATTTAAGTTTGATTAATTTTGCCACTAAACCTTTGTTTCTCCATGATAAATGCCGCAAAAGACACTTGTTAAAATGTGAAACATAAACATGTCAGGACATTCTGATGTTACAAACCCTCCTGTCAGGAACCTGAGCTCAACGTAAAGTGTCAAGTGGTTGCATCCATCCATCAACCGGTTATTTATCACCAAATTTGACTTTTTTTAAAAAGTGTCACTGCTAGTTACGCAAAACTAGCTAGTAACCATGATAATTTTTGATGGCCGTGACGGATGTGAGGACCATGATGATCATCACTTGTCCTCTCTGCTGCTGTCGCTCCTGAAGCTCGTCTCAGGATCGAGTCACCGGGTTTTAACAGTGAGCGGGTACCGGTACCGATGTGACGCTGCTGATGTCAAGCTGGATGCAGATTATATTTCAGATTATATTTTCTGACAAGTTTGAAGCTTCAGATTAATGACATGTACTGCGCATGTACGTGTGCAGTTGTACTCGTCATCAGGTGTAAAACGTGACGACTATTTTGTATTAGCGGCTCCACAACTTTCACGTTAGTTGTGACCGTGAGGATCAGTATCAGACATGAAGGTGAGCAGCCACTCTGACAACTACTTCAGTCCACTGTTGCAGCTTCTACTTTATGTATCATCGTGAAACTTTGCTCGGATTCTTTTCTAAATCCTCCTGAACTCCCCCTCAGATCTTTCCATGGCCTGCTGCTGTTGGCCAACAAAGGGTGTTAGACTTCAGCTGCTCTCATGTCGAGTCTGAATGAGCCAGTCAACAGGACGGGCAGCGTTCCCTTTAGAAACACATCTAAAGAGCTTTGTGGGACACCCCAGCATCAGACCAGACCAGAGGACCGGAGGTTGTTGTGCTCGTCTGGGCCCAGCAGCCTTATTAAAGGAGTAATCTGTGGATTCAAACGCGGCATGGTGGCGGCAGCAGACTCACCTTGGCGCTGACTCTGGCTCGGACGTCTCCAGCGTCCTTTAGCTTGGACTTGTAGAGCATCCAGCGGTAGCGGAGGTCCTCCAGACCCACGTCCTCCGCCGCTCCGGAACCAGCCTTCCTGCCCGGGCTCTCCAGGAGCAGGAGCTGGAACTGGTCCTGACCCCAGGCCACGCCGGCCCGCAGAGCCTGCAGACCAGGGACATCACAAGCAACAGGAGTGACCACAAGATGTCAGTGTCACGCCGCTTTCCACCGCGGAGCCGCGACACTTTGAGGCTGAGTTTTCAAGCATGACGTGAACCAGAACCACCGCCGGAGCTCCAAACGCGGCGCGGCGGCGTCCGCCGGAGCTCCGGCTCCATCTGCTTCACGTCCTTGTCGTTTCTGGCTTCATCTCCACAAACACAGACGACAACGTAAAAAACCTCCATTGCGGCGCCGGCGCTCTCAGCCATGTTTGTGTGATGGGCGGGGCTTAGCCTGAGGCGCCACTGATCACAACATAACTTTGTTTGCTTATGTCTAACCACATTCGCCATCTGCGCCGCGCCGAACTTCCACGGGGCCTCGCACCGCCCGCCGCTGCGATGCATTCGGCGCCAGTGGCAATAATCGTAAGTTGCCGCTCTAAAATGAATGCCGTCTCTTAAAGGGCCAGTGTGTTGGATTTAGGACTGAGGACGCCCCCCATCGGCCCTCCCCATCCAAGCATGGAGGAGGGTTTAGATGACATGCGCAGTGATGAGGCTCCTTTGGTCTGTAAAACTGTAAACTAAGGCAGTGTTTGGCTTGTCCACTTTGGGCTACCGTAGAAACATGGCAGTGCAACGTGCAGGAGGCCCCGCCCACTCACTGTGCAGAAATGAAGGACTCGTTTTGAGCTGATAAAATGACTTTCTGGTGCCATGTGATGAAACCTGTATGAAACATAGACAAACTGCATAAACAGTTATAAACTAGTCAAAAGTTCTCCACCCCCCATCGTGGCTGGCCCCGCCTCCTTTCTGTTAGTGGGCAGGACCAAACTAAAAAATCAGTATAATGGTATAACATAATTTCTTTAAGATGGTTTCTATCATTTCAGGCAGTTTTTAAATCACACTGATGATTGCTGGAGTGCTCATTTATCACAAGTTTGGTTTTAATTTGATGGTAAGCGAGGGGGCGTGGCTTCATGTTGACAGCCGCTCTGAGTGAAATACAGGAAGTGGTGGAGGCGTTTACAGACGTCCGTTTAGGAATCCTGCATCAGAAAGTGGAGAGGACATGTAACACTAACTTTTTTAAAACTGCTACTGTCTGTTACAAACTGTAAAAAAAAAAAAGAGTTTTTTAACAGTAAACTGATCACTGGCGATTGAGGTGGGCGGGGACTCAAAACCGCGGCAGTTCCTGACCGCTACTGAGTAGACATGCTGTGAATGACATCACCAGAGCAAGATGGCGGCGTAGAGTTCCACAATATTTTGGCTTAATTTTTGTAACAGGAGAACGTGGAGGCCAGATTATACACAGTATATACTTATATACAGTCTATGGTTATACACAGTATCTAGTTACATACAGTCTGTGGTTATATACAGTCAATGGCAGGACAGTAATCAACTGTCATATCTGCACATTAGTGTTGATGGTGTCACTGGAAGACACCGGTGGTCCTTTCATATCAGTGTTTTATCACTGATGAATCAGCTCTGATGTCATCGTACATTAAGTCAGCTCAGAACTCAGGACACACTCGTTGTCGTCACTTATGAATATAACAAATAGAACAACACTGGTTCTGGCAGCTGATGTCAGAGCCACTAAAACAACTTTTCATCACCGGCGAGCAGAAGTGCCATCAGCCCCAACGTTGTAAGATGAGACCGCTCACGGAACCAGGAACCCGAGAGGAGCATCCTGGTGTTTCTCAGCAAACTGCAGGCGTGAATCTGACGAGCATAAACGTGGAGTCATTAGTGACGGTGACCCACCTTCAGTGTGTTCCGTCGCATCTTGAGCTCGCCGCTGCTGCATGTCGCTCTGTCGACGCTCAGGACCCCGGCGAGCTGCTCGTTCTCCCTGCTCAGCCAGGCCTCAAAGTCCCGCCTCCTGGAGTCGTACTGAAAAAGCCCCGCCCCCTCAATGGATGAGGACTTACACAGAACGCCACGATCGCATTGTTCATGGTGTTTGAGAGCTGGAGAGAGCGGGCCAACGCGTCTCGCTGCTTCTTTGCTGTTTTATCGATGTTATTTCAGGAGGCAAGACAAGTGCAAAATGGCTGTGAGGGTGATTTCAGCCAATCGGAGGCGCGGACAGCTGACAGCTTCATCACCCCAGGACTGTAATAGACTGCAGCGTCCGTCACTGGAAAAGGAGGCTCAGCCCTCAGCAGGTTTACTGTGTTTCTTCCTCGCTGGACATGGCATCACCAGAGCAAGATGGCAGCGTCTCTAGCCACATTACTTCACTTGGCTTCACGTTTGTAACAGGAGGACGTGGAGGCCAGATTACGTGCAGTTTTTGGTTACGTTCATGTCGCAGAAACACTCAGTTGCAGTTTGATGCATGAAGTTTTAACGCTGTGTTGTCGGCGCGTCGACTGAGGAGTTGTGATGCCGTTCAGCCGGAGAAGGTGAGCGCCCGCCTCTTACAACATCTCACTTTTACAGTGGAAAGTCTAGAGTGGCCTTCAAAATAAAAGTCGCTTGTTGGCTGTACGAACAAATCAAGTGGCGCTTAACTAGGTAAATTTACAAATAGTCACATTTCTCCCACTTTCACTACAAATGATTGCGAACAAAAGTGGAATTATTACTCTGACAGGTAAAAATGCTGGTTTAAATTTACTGTACTGTCTGACTGATACTGGATTTCTGGAGTCGAACAAAAATATTCTGGTATAAACTGAAATAATGATCGAAGTCCTCTCATGTAACATAGACATGTATGGCCCACATCTCCCATCACGCCCTGCTGGACTTAATGAATGAATGAATTTAACTATATTTTAGTTAGTCAGTTTCACTTTTCTAACCCAGAATGCTACTGTTACTGGTTTCTGTTTAGAACGTAGCTGTGATTCCTTTGACTAACAAATGTTCATTGGCTGACCGGTAAAATGTTCATGATAGGTGGAGCACCACTGACAGCAGACTGTCACAGTCAACGGAGTTTCTCCCAGCCTTTGACGGAGGGCGCCCTCTGCTGGACACCACTTGCCACTACAACAAATTCATGTATTACGATGATGCGCCCTCTTAATTGCACTCGGATCGAAATACTTAATATCGGCATTGATCGACCAATTTCCCACCAAAACTGATGACGACATGTGACAACGATGCAAACATCGGCCAATAATATCAGCCGGGTGATAAATCAGTTGGGCCCCATCTATCAACTGGGGTACACAAATCAATAAATCTTTCGGAAAATGCTTTAAGATAGCAGTCCAGTCTGCAAGAGTCAAGAGTCATAACAGATCGCAACACTGCACATGGCTGTTAATATTCCCCCGAGTTAATTGATTCAGCAATTTCAAATATACAAGCTGATGAAACATAAATCAGTAATTACATACACAGATAAACCAGGGTAATAAAGTAATATTTTCAGTATTTGCACCCGCTTGCACAATGAACACATCCCTTTGTTCACAATTATTCCTGGAAAATTGGCAGAAATGTGACTTTTTATGTATTTAATTAGCTTAGCGCCACTTGAACTGTTTGCAGCCGCCAAGTCGGTTCAAAATGAGCAACTGGCTTTGAAAGTGACTCTCGACTTGCTTGTTTGATTTTCGTGGTAAAAGTCAGATATCTTAAACCAGCAGACGCTCGCCTCGCCATGCCGAATCATCTTCAACGCGCCGACAACGCCGAGCAGTCATGCAGCTTCGTCAATCCAAAGGCAAAGTGTTGCTTTAATAGGACGGCGTTTTCCCTTCATACAGCAAGAACAACTGCAGAGGGATGTTACTTTGTACCCGCATGTTTTGGAGGGCGAGGTTTCCACTCGTCATTAACATGAGCATAACCATTCGAACAGTCAGTACAGATGTTTTTTGACGCTGTTAGGGTGAGAACTGCTGCTACGACGTCATGGTCAGGCTAAGATAACCACCGCTCCTAACCGCGTTCAGTCGCGAGTGCTGCTCTAGTTGCCGGGAGCACGTGAACATACCGCCGCGTCGTGAGCCGGCGTTGAGGGTTGCTGACTGGCCGTCCCGCCGCTCGCTGTGGTGAAGACGCCACCGTCGCCGCCCAGGCTGCCAGCGGTGGTGGATCCCTTGGAGCCTCGCTGGGCGGATCTGCTGTGAATGCGCCCGGCAGAGGAATCCACTTCATCTCCGGCGAGGGAACCACCACCTCCGCCCCTGCTCGCTCTGGAAAGGCGGAGCTGCAGTTCATCTTGTCCGGACGGTATGAGGTGACCCTCAGGTTGGCTGTGGATCCACCCACTCTGCTCTGTCATGGCCGACTCTCCTGCTTCTCCATCCACGCCTCCTTCCCCTCCGAGCTCAGAGAAAGCCAACTCTCCGTATGCGTCTGGCTGGTCTTGCGGTTGACCCCTCTGACCTCTGTCATGACTGTCCGCCTCCCCTCCACTGAACTCTGAGAGGGCGGAGCCGTTCAGGAGTCTGGAGGGAAAACAAAAGTGGTTGTCATACCCAAGCTGTGGCTGTGCCTTGGGCCATCAGAAGAACCGCTTTATACAGTACCTGTGGAGGTTGAGGCTCAGGTTGTACAGGGCCAACCAGGACTCCCGCAGCCGCTTCATGTCTTTGACAGTGTGGAACCTTCCTTCCTCTGAGGTCTTGGAGAGAACCTCCTGACCCAGGACCTCCATCTGCTGCAGTTGCATCTCCTTCTCTGGGAACTCTCCCAGCGCTCTCTGTGGAATCATGAGGCAACACGTTTAGGTTGTGTTGCCACCACAACGCTCATTTTATCAAAGGTGGTGTCCTGACCGCCAGGGTCTCCTCGTCTTTCCCTAAACATGAAGTTGATCTGAGCAACGAATGGCTGAAGACGAGTTTAACAACCATCTCCTGTGCTTCCCGGAATGCTTGGAAGGTTTCAGCTCGTCTCTGTTGATGGCTTATCATGTCATATCATGGAAGTAGCTAATAATTTCAAATTCAAATTGATTCAAACTTTGAGTATTTCGGGGATCACGTCTGTTTGCCGTGAGGAAATAATAATAAGTCGACCTTGTTGGGGGTTTGGACTGCTGGTTGGACAAAGATGATCCTGAAGTGCCACAGCATGCAGTGAGTACTTTTAATCAACCAGTCAGGCGGGACCTCGACTGCAGCTGCAGTTTTGCTTCGTCTCTAAATTCACAGGTCACTCTGTCCTCCAATATGTTCACCCATATAATTACCAACAATTCACGCAATACTGTCGACTGCAGGATTTAAAAAAGAGAAAAAGAAAAAAAAAAAAGCGTAAAACCGCTACTTCATTAAAATGTTACTTGAGTCAACCTCTTCCTGATCCACACATTTGTACTGGAGACTATCGAGACCATCAGAGAACATTTAATCATTGCAAATCTCCTACGTTATATGCATTCTGCTCCTTATTCATGAAGACATCGGTTTTTGATGACAGTGAACGTGAAACGGGCCAGATGTTGAATGTTTGGATTCAGCCTTAGTTCTTCTTATTGTTCTTATTACTGGTGAATTTACCGTGTTTTCGCCCCCGTTTTGTTTAAACGTGTTTACAGGATTTTGACATTTCTCTTCCCCTCATGACAAACTGTGATGGAGCATAATAACTTGCCTCCATGTGTTAGTGGTTGCTGTTTGCACGGTAACCATGGATACAGACAAGGGCCGTGGTGATTGCACAGTTATTTGGCAAGCGCATCATCACCAGAAAACTGTATTTAAATCATTTTAAAAGCTTAAACACGGCAGTAATTCTGGATGCGCGGCTTCCGTTTGTGGCGTCTCGCGGCCGCCAGCGGGTCTCTGGCTCGGCTGCGATGCTCCAGACCAGAAACATGAGGACCGAAAGGCTCAACAGGTTGTTAAACCTTCACTCTCTCGCTGTGATAAAAGAGATCTTTTTTCTTTCATCTTCAAAGCGTCTCGTCTTTCGCTTTGGCGAAGCTAAAATCAAATCCTCCCATCTGTGGCGGCGGCGCCGCCGCTGCTGCCGCCGCCGCTGCTGCCTGCTATGTAATTTGACACCTCTACAGTCAAAGAGCTGGTGATGAGTTCGTTCGACGCAGAGGTGAAGAAGCTGAACTCAGCCGGGCAGGAAGCTCAGGGGATAAAAAGAACACTGCCATTAAGATGATTCACAAGCAGTGAGGAGCTTCTCTGTCATGACCTTTAACCCCCGCCTGGATCTACATGCCATGACGCCTGTCTGGACTTCCAGACCGTCAGCAAGATGCCACAATGACAAGGGAGCAGACTTCGTAGCTTCAGTGTGTGAAGGTCCAGCCGTGTGACTTAACAGACGCAAGAAGAAGTTGAGCTGCAGGCAGGAATTAATGGAGGAGCACCAGCTCGAAAGGCTGATGTGACATTTATGTCACCACCACATTTTCCTGAATTGTTTTATATCAGTTTGCTCCAGAAATATCAGAAATATGATCAGAACAGGTTAAATATTCTTCAGCAGCTGCTATTAAAGAACTGTTAAACGGGTTGAAATTCACTTTTAGTGACAAAGAACAAACTTTTAGAAATGAGTCTTCTGTCACGCCAGCTGAGCAGGTACGCCGCCATGTTGGAAATGAGGTCCTGATGAACCCAAATTCACATGTTATTGTCACATGGCCCCACCAGGAAGTTCAGTAAGGATCACTGAGGAACGTCATGAGCTCAAGTGTAAATAAGGAAGCTTCCAGAACATTTGGGTTGCACTCGGTTCTTATTGGCTAAGTGTCTTTGAAGGTGTCATGGTTGCTGGTATGAGTGTCTCAGCAGCTGCTGGTCTACTGGGGTTCTCATACACAAGAGGATGGTCCCACAAAGAGAAGATGCCCAGTGATGCTCAGTTCTCTGGGAGAAGATGCCTTGTTGATGCCAGAGGTCAGAGGTCAGAGGAGAATGGCCAGACTGGTTCCAGCTGACAGAAAGTCAACAGTTACTCAATGAACCATCGTTACAACCGAGGAAGCAGGAGAGCATCTCTGAACCCACAACACCTCCAACCTGCAAGCTGATGGACCACAGCAGCAGGAGACCTTTTATCAAGCCTGCTGATAAAGTGGCCGGTGAGTTTGTGGTTTTGTGAAAAAATATTGGTGGAAATGGGCGTGGCCTATGTCACAAGAGAGCGCTAAATTCCCAGAGTGGGCACATGTCAGGTTTTAGAATGTGTAGTGTCGTACATGGAGGACAAACACATCTACTTTGATTATAGTTCATATTTTACAGTCACCAACCGAAAAACAAAAATTACTTCCTTTGAAACCCACACTCAGGAAATGTTCAAAGTTATCAATATTTAAGATTGGTTCATGGCGTCAACTCATGCATCGAGTAACATGCAAAACAAAACAAACAAACAAAAAAAAAATCCTCCTTAAAAGTTGCTGGTAGCTTTTCAGTGAACATTTACTTTCGCATTCTTTTGCTGGCTCACGTTAAAAGACGAGGGCAGCAAATCATCCTTTCATTTTTATGAAACATCTAAAACAGCTAAATGTTTTAGATGATGTAATGTTCGTGAAATACTGATGGGACCCGGCCGCAGCCACCTCGGGCTAAAGCTAGCGTGTTGGCTAGCTAGATGGTCTGAAAACGGACTATGATGACTTTGACCCCTGGCGACTGGCTACTAATTCACCTGATGCTCAACCACACCAGAGAAGAAGAGAGGAGAGGACCTTTGATGCAAGCACGTTAGGAGGTTACGTTCTCTGCTATGCTCCTGCTGACGGACCTGGTTGCTGCTCAGGCTCATCTAGCCCACTGAGCTCTCAAAATACACTCAAGAATATTGATATCTAAAACCTGAATGACATCTTCATACATAAAAATAGAGACCTGGGCTTCAAGTTTGCGGCCCTCCACGCTCCATTCTCCTGAGGGGCTGCGGAAGGACTCCAGCTTCTGCTTCATGATCATCAGCCACTTCTCCATGTTCAGCAGGCTGTCGTGGAAGCGCTCGTGCTCCGCCATGCTGTCCTCGCTCTCACGCACCTTCACCTGCCAACGGAGGAAGAAGAGCAGCAGGTGAAGACGCTTCCTTCATTGCACTCTGGGACTTTGCTTTTCAACGCCCCGAAAGATTTTTACACATTTTTTGAAAAGAAGAAATCAATAGCTCAATCAATAGAGTTCACATGGAGCCAAACATTCCAGTTATACTTGGATTAAATGCCCAAACAGTGAAGATGGTCCATATAAATACGTCTTTCATGGATGAACAGGCCCAAACCACATGAAATGTCACTGGGAAAGAGATGGGGGGTATAAACCTTTTGATAAACTGAATGATAGAAGAATCCTGCCATTTAATCGACCAATCAGAACGCTTCCTGCCTGCGTTTTTCCCTGCAGCTTCCAAGTCTGTACAAACAACTGCAACAGGCATAATCCAGGGGATGATTTAATCTGGAGCCATTAGTGCCTCCACCAGCCTGCACCACTCTGGGGATGATTGGCGCCTCATCCCAAAGTTCTGCTTCCATTCTAGGTGGGAAAATCCCATAAGCTCGACTCTTTCCCAGCAGCCTTTGCTGCAGCACCTTCACCCGTGCATTCTGGGCTCTGTGAGGAGAAATCGGCAGCTCAGCCAAAAAAATGGAGCGTCATAGAGGAGGTGTTCTGGTGCTGGTCTCCTCCTCTTCCTCACCTCCAGCAGGAGAGCATCGTTATTGGTTAAAAACAAGACAACAACTGCAACAACTGAGCGGAACAGACGACAGATTCTTTAAGTCTTTAAGTCAAACGGTCTTTCTGATTGGACGCGTCAGTCATGGAAACAAGCGACCGGATTAGACCTCAGCACATGTAGAACCGTCGACCCCAAACCTTTAGAATGAAGAAAAGACCCCATATAAACCCACATATTTAGTGAACAAATTTGACTTCAGGACTTCATCACTCAAAATCATAACTGAAAAAAGAATGAAACTACTGTTTCACTTTTGTGTGACAGAACAGACAGAAGGTCGGTGTTGCGATACTGGTGAGAATCCAAGTATAGTTCCTCACAGACACTTTCAAATTACTTTGATGGAGAAACTCTTCTTTCTGGTGATATGGAGCTGAATAAACTGCTGCATTGATGTGGACTGTGAGGGACTGAAGGCAGCATCTTACCCAGACCACCTTGTGGAGATGCTTCCAGTCGGTGCAGAGCTTCTCAAACTGGGTCCTGTTGCTCTGGCTGGAGGAGACCAGGGTTTCCAGCGCTATGATGTGGGCTTCACAGTCCTCCAGGTCCTTCTCGATCACCTGAGGACACACACGCACACGCACACACACACACCGCGCTCTGGCAAGAGCAAACTCTGGCTCCTCAGCTTGATGCCATTTTTC
>CAAKHG010045301.1:0-10469 GCA_901007715.1 Dactylopterus volitans
GTGTGTGTGTTTGTGGGCAGAAGAAGATGATGGAATAATGGGCTTCCTCTGTGCTACAGGTGGGAGGAGGCGGCATGAATATACAGAGAGAGAGAGAGAGAGTCAGATGGTTAGATAATAAGAAGTGAAAGGAGGCTTTTGTGAGAGTAAATGGAAGTGGAAACCTCACCGATGAAGTTTAAATCAAAACTTCCTGTTTCTGTCATCATATATGGTTGTTACAGGTGTGAATTGATAGGTATCTGCATCACTGTATGGCTCAGTGTGTAACTGAATCTTTAAGTGCTTCATATTTCTGTCCAAAGAGAACAAGTTGTCATATAACGCCTGTAGATTATATGAGATCCTGACAGATTTATCAGCCAATTTTATCTTCCCATATCAGCATAGATACATAGATAGATAGATAGATAGATAGATAGATAGATAGATAGATAGATAGATAGATAGATAGATAGATAGATAGATAGATAGATAGATAGATAGATAGATAGATAGATAGATAGATAGATAGATAGATAGATAGATAGATATGTTTGCCTCCTGGTTTTACCTTTATAAAACAGGAGGTAATTCTTTTTGCACAGTTCAATGGGTGATGCTTCAAGAGATTTGATATACCTGAATTTAGGGATAAAAAAAGAGGATAAAGGTGTGTCTTTGTCGACTGAATAAATGGATAAATGATACCAGAAATGGCTGCATCATCGCTGCCAATATTCAGTCTGAAATTCATGAATAAATGATCAAAAATTGGGGTGAGGGGAGGGGCACGATTATCGTCACACACTCTTACCTCCTTCTCATTAATTGACTGGAGTCCTTTTCTAATGATAATAACCCTCGGAGTCATGCAGGAAGCGCTCGGAGCTTTCCAACGCTCGGGAGGGTTTCGTTCCACTGAGCTGAGGAAATCAATAACTGATATTTGGCCTGTTTCACCCACCCACAGAAAACCTGGACGCCATGATCGCCATGCAGACCAAGAACAAGCTGGGCAAGTCTCTCGGGCCGCCTGATTTTCCCGGATCCAACGGTACACTTGCACATCAGCCTCCTTAGCCCTTACACTTTAGCTTAAGGAATCAAGTTCCTCGACCGTTAAAAAACAAAATTTGCCTTCAAAATTGGGTCTGGTCATGTTTCTAGCAAAAAATAAATAAATTATTTGATTTTAATTAATTAATTGAATTAATAATTGGTTGGGTGGTTGTGATACAAGCGGACCTGGAGAAATGTTTACACTCATTTTGCGCTTCACGAAAATGTTTGATGCTAAATTTTCACGTGCCATCAAAAGGCCGCCGCCGATAAATGGGGCTCCCGTGTTGCCGATTCCCAAATCTTGAAACTGTTTCCTCGCCCTGTTTGCCCGCGCTGCAGGAAAAAATTTGGACGAGGACGACAACACGAAGGCCGAGGCCGCCAAGATGCAGAAGGAGTACGAGAACCTGAAAGACTCAACCAAAGAGGAGCAACCGCCGACCGAGACCAGTCAGTCCACAATCCAGTCCCGATGACCAGAGTTTTGATTTGCGCAATTTGATACAAACTTAGCATTTCGCCTTTGAAAAAATGACAAATGATTGCCTTTTTTGTTTTGTTTTGTTTTGGTTTTTTTTACTTTTTCTTTCCGGCAATCATAATTTCATTGTTTTGTCTTGTGTCACATTTCCAATAAATTCCGAATTCTCAAATATAGCTAATTGACTTTAATTCAGTGCAGAAAAACAAATCGAACAAAACAATAATCATAAAAAAAACAAAGTCATCTAAAATAGTCTTCATGATGATATGGTCAATCATGAGGCCCGAGACCATCGCGGGCCTGTTGCCTGGACTCAGCAGGGTCCGGTCTGAGCTAAGCCCCTGTTTGTGCCTGAACTAGGCCAGTCCAATAACACTCACAGGAAAGCCTATCACAGCTGCCATTATTTTCTGTCCTGGTACACTTCACTGTACCCACTCATCAGCCTAATCCACACGGACAGACAAACACACACACACACACACACACAGACACAGGAAAGAGAAATACAAAATGAAGCTCAGGGCGGGATTATCCTCAGGACATTTATTCCCAGCAGGAAATTGAGTAAATCCAGAGCAACGGCAGGGAAAATCTGTGTTAATTGTGCGCTCGGTTACATAACGCAATGTATATGGAAATGATTGAGTCATACGTTAAGATTCCGGGGAAAATATGGCATAAAAGCGTGCCGGCGAAGCAGTCATGTATTTTTGATTGGTCAGCATCTTTAATCTCACACTTTTCTGCATGAGTGAGTCTTTTCAGATTTAGGCACAGGAAAAGGGGAAGAAAAAAAAAATAAAAACTGTGCCCTGTTTATTATATGAAAGCAGATTTCCCGGCTGCCAGCGAATTCCCAGCGCTGCGTAAACTTCAAGAATAAAACATCCCTTTTAGAACGCTCTGGGCCGTAAATAACTGATGAGTCAAGTGCAGCACTGGGACGTTACAGTAGTTTAAAGCTTCTTGTTCATGGACGTGTTTTCATGACTCCCTTGTTTTTGTGTCTTTTTTTTTTTTTTTTTTGCTCCTTCTATGAACCTCAGATCAGCCAGGCAAGTCAGAGACCTATCTGGAGGCCATCAGGAAGAACATCGAGTGGCTGAAGAAGCACAACAAAGAAGAAGGCAAGGACGGTGAGGCGCGCTCCCCGGCTCGGTCTGCCCAATCACGGAAAAAAAAAAAAAAAAAAAAAAAAAACGCCCTCGTCCACAATGCCTCGTCTCTTCGCGGGGTACTGTGGCGGGTCACCGGCAGCGTCTAAGAGGACACACCGGAGATTTTAAGCCTCTTTTGTTCCGCCCGCTTTGCAATTTAAATGTGTGTGGGATAGATGCTTCGCCCGCAGAGCTCATGAATATAGAACAGCCTTGATGAGCCTGTCCTAATTACTCACGAGGCAGCTGCCTTGTTGCGGGACAAAAATCTGCTCATTTATCCTCTGCTACCTGCTCCTCAGCTTGTGCGGCGGGTTTGTGTGCGCGGGCATGAGGCCCCGCGCACGCACGCGCGCACGGACGCCGGTGAAACAACGAGCAGCCCTCGCACGAGCTCAAGTCTCGGCTGCCGCGTCCTTTCTCGTATATTGATCCCGCGAAAGCGCCGCCTTGAGCCAGCCGAGCTGCGAAAACCGGCGGTCGGCCGCGCGGAAGTCCGCCCGCCGCCGGGTCTCTCTGCGGCGCACCGTCGATGCCCAAGTGGTGCCTCATTAAGCAGCGAGAGAATGAAATGTTAATGAATCCCCGTTATTCAGGCCACGGCGCGGCTGAGCGAGACGTTCCGGCACCGCCAGCCGCCGCCCGATCTGCGGCCGATGGCTCACTCGATCTCACCTTAACGCCGCCACCTGCCAGTGGAAGGCAGAGCGGCTGACGAAAGTGTGACCCAGATTTCCTAGAATGCCTAGAAACGCTGAAAGAAAAGATTTAGGGGAAAAAAAAAAGAAAGAAGAAGAAGCAGCTTGAGCTCAAAGTGATGCGGAGTGAAGGGGAACGGTTCAGCAGGGACGTTTTGTTCGGTGCTCATCCCCGACCGGGCTGCATACGAGACGCCTCATTAGAATGCTGGTGCGCGTAGTGGTTGTCTGGGACAACAGGGGCCTCCCCGCCTGCCCGCCCGCCTGCCTGTCAGCGATCTGGCCAGAAGATAGATAGGACAGACAGATAATGGCTCACGCTGAAAACACACACACGCACGCACGCACGCACTCAATCGAATTGCGTACACACAGTCTTTCCGAGGTGGGGACTTTCCGAAAAATAACAACGTCATTCGCCTCCTCCAGGACACCTTGCGCCGCCCTCCTCCTTCCCTCCTCAATGAAGCTACAGCTGGCCGAGAACAAAAGACCTTTTCAAGCAAGAACAGTGTCATAGAAACGGCAATGGGCCATTTAGTGTGTTTACTCTACCAGAAGCACCCATTACAGGACACTCAGCGGGCAGTTTGTGTGTGTGTGTGTGCGTGTGTGTGTGGGCGTAAACACACACACGGCACGCAGATTAGCGAGGGGGAGCAGATGGACACGGAGGCGACGCTCTGGTTTCGGTTCTTGGCTCCTCTCAGGTTGAGGCCCCAGAGAAGCAGCGCTGCCGCCGCCGCCTCTAATCACATTGTGCTAATCCGGCGCTCACGTCATGTTTGTCACCGGCAAGCGGCGCCTTCGGTGATTCAGGTTCCGGGAACATCACCGGGAGGGAGGACGAGTTGCCGCCATCTCTCGGAGGCCTTCCGAGTTGTTCGCGGTCATTCGGAGATGAATGACGCAGCAGATGTTTGCTTGAAACCGGCTCCTCGCCATGATTGATTGTACATGTGTTCCGTCTCTAAATATAGACTCTCCCTGCTGCGGCTTTATGACAGCGAAAGACGCATCCAGAACCCGGTTCCAAGGCTTAATTTAGTTGTAAGAAGTGTGACTTGTGACAGTTTGATCTTTTCGATCTGTTCCACCCGTGTTTGTGTGGTCCTCCACCGAGGACGCTGCTAACTCTGACCTTAATCTGCCTTGATAATGCCAAACTTCCGGATTATGGCTGGTTTGGGTGACTTAATTTAAGAAGGACTCTGCCCCCGAGATCAGATTTTGATGTCCGCCCTCTCTCCCGTTCCTCCAGATTACGACCTCTCCAAACTGAAGGACTTCATGGACCAGCAGGTCGACTCCTACATCTTGAAGGGCATCATCGCCAAGGACGAGGGCGACACCATCAAGCGGATCTACAGCAGCCTGTAACGCCGCCGTCCTCTCTCCCGCAGTCTCAGCGCCAGATCCGATACTAAACTCCACGCCAGAACCTTGGTTCCTTTCAGTTCTTTCCCGCAGCATGGTGACATGTATACTATGTATTCATAACGACCTGCTTAGAGGAACTTCCTTTATCCCCCAAACATATCAGGAGAAGGGATTTAATATCAACAAAAACGGTTAGAAAAAAAGAAAAGACTCCTACCAGATAATATTTGCACGCCAAGCTCGCACAGTAATAACCGCCAGGAATATTTTCCAGAGAAATCGAGTAACTTGCGTAACCCGACTCACAACATGACTCACGAAATAACAGCATTTACTCCCAACCCGAGGAACTGAATGTCATGAGAGTATGATGCTTTAGCGTTGTCGACTACTTTTTCCAAACGCAAAATACACATATATCAAACTGTACTCGTTATGTGTAATCTGTTTTAGCCTACCGTTTTTTTTTTCTTTTTATGGTGTGTGTGTGTAAAATCTCAATGTTCTCTCGCTTTTCATTTTACCAAAAATCTATTTGTTGTGTTATCAGTCGGTGACCTGCAAACTCCTTCGATCTGTTCTGCTGTAATAATCCCAGGGGCCCACAAGGGGGCAGTGTCATTTCTCTCTGCATGTGTCTGTGAGTAAAAACATCCCCTCTTTAGAGACTCAAGTATTTTGAAATGTAAATATTTGTGGATTTTTTTTTTCCTAAAAAGCAATTAAAACATTGACTTTCTTTACTTGTGTGCTTCTCTGTCATCGAGCGGCGCTGAAGTCTTGCTCCCACGCCAAAAAAAAGAAGAAAAAAAAACTGCATCGCCAAGAAAAGCACCGGGTTTTTAAATACATATTTATTCTCTCCAAATAAAACCAACAGAGTTCATAAGCACGATAAGCCGGATGTTACAGACAGCTCTCGACACACACACACACACA
The DNA here is from genome assembly GCA_901007715.1 of Dactylopterus volitans. Lineage (NCBI taxonomy): Eukaryota > Metazoa > Chordata > Actinopteri > Syngnathiformes > Dactylopteridae > Dactylopterus > Dactylopterus volitans. The sequence goes on from CAAKHG010045301.1 coordinate 5,706, forward strand.
CACGCACACCCACGAAGACAATGCATTCACACTTCAAAAAAAAAAAAATAAAATAAAGCAGAAGTCCCTTCTTGTACCAAAGAAAACACGTCTATGAGGCAAATGTTCGAAGGCTTGAGTCCATCCAGCTCTCTGTTCCGGGCGGAGGGTTGAGGGGGCTCATATGGGGTGAACACAGATGAGGAAGGCCTGGATACACTTTCCAATTATGCTATTTTAGGAGGGGATTTGGAATATCAGAAGCGGTTAGCAAGTCTAACGGGCTAATCCTTCTGGGATTGCTCTGACTGTGTATGTGTGTGTGTGTGTGTTTGAGAGTGTGAACAACGCGCAGCAGGTGGGTTCTGTACAGCAGCTTCACGAGTGTATAATCTGGCAGATGGACGCCACGCGCTAAGATGCGATGCGCCGTGGCAGCGCGAGCCTCCCGGTAAACTGTACAAAACAATGACAATCGTAGACTTCACATCCTCGTGGTCGCTTGTCAATAAATAAAAGGCAAACATGACACTTTTGTTTAACATAGTTTGGTAAAAGCAGGAGGGTAAAGAAAAGTCATGATCGTGTGCGAGTGGGCGTGTGTGTGCGTGCGTGCGCGTGTGTTTGTGGATCTTGTAAACAGACTCGTCCTTTATATCTCCTGGTATGAGGTCGTGGGCGCCGTGTAGCTCTCATCGCTGCTCCTGCAAACGAGGAGAGGACAAACAACGTTAGCTTGTTAGAGACACTTTTTCCATTTCCTCTGCTAACCTGGCCAGCCGAGTGTGTGTGTGTGTCTTTGTGTGAGTAGGTGAGTGTGCTGTGTGTGTGTGAATAATGGATGAGGCTAATCAAACAGGCGTGCTGAGGCCTGACAGGACAAAAAAGGGGCTTCTCATCTTTACCACACCAACGTCTTTCGCCTCTGACGTGAAGTTCGACCAGCCACTGTTGTTTTTGTTTTTTTTTAAAGTTCCCCCATAAAAAGCATTCCCTCTATGAAAACTTAACATAACTTCTTAAAAGCTGTCGTGCCCAGCCGAGGTTATCCTCAAAGGCAAGTTGGGAGAGCCGGCGGTGCAGCTGCTGAGGAAAACCGTTCATTAAGGTGATGGAATAGAAACGGAATGAAAGCCACCAGGAAAGAGGAGCAACCTTCCGAACCGACGGGAGCAACCTTCCGAACCGACGGGAGCAACCTTCCGAACCTCAAAAGACCTCGCTGTCAGGAGCCCGGCGCCGATTAGCCCCAGACATGTCACGGAGAACAGAGGCTGAACGTGATGCAGCCCCATGTACTGGTTATGTTCCATTTCTTCTATTTCTGCAGAACCCTTCTGTCCTGCTTTCGTACAGGACGTTCAAGTCGCTCGCTGCGTCCTGCTCGATGACATCGGCCCCCGCGTCTCGTTCGACTGTCTGGAATACTGGAACGCATGTGAATTCAAAAAAACACTTTTTGTGTGTGTGTGTGCGTGTTCCTTTTGTCGTCCCTTGTCACACACTTCACATGGTGCCCGTGCTGTGCAAACAGCCAGGCTGCCGCATTATCATAAATGCCGGTGATAAGATCGACGCATTTTATCTAAAAAGCAAGCGATCAATCACTGTAGCTGATACCACAGCCAGTTTTGCCTTCAAGCTGTGTACAATCTGTGCCATTATATGGTCGTGTTAGACAAAGGGGGACGTCTGCTGTATGTTTGACTTGGGATTGAGGTTTGTTTTCCCCAGAGGGGAGAAAGTCAGACCAGCACGCCGCCTGTGTGTTTTCCCGGAGACTTTGTGGAAACAGCCGAGCGAGCCTCTGTCTGTCTAAACAATCTGCGGCTCGGCGGGCCGACCGCGGCTCGGCTTCACCTACTGACATCTGAGGGCAACGTTTACACAACAACGGCGCCCCGGCCAAACCAGCGGCGGCATCGGCTCGCTGGAAAATTCCCAAACTGCGCTGATGGAAGAAAAATAAAAAAGAAGAAAAAGGGGCCGTCAGTGAAGAGAATGACGTTTCCTTGATAGACTAACACACTATTTATAGTCTCTTAGTGTTTATGGTGCAATGTAAAAAAAAAACATGTATTTTGTGAAGACTTTTGCATAAGTTTAGCAACTTTGCTGCTAAACACCCATACATGGTTTATTACCTGGAGTCTCGCTATTTTTTTTGCAGGACAGACGCCGAAAAACACCTTGAGGGCCTGTAAAGGAGGCTGCTGCAGCATGACTCAGTCCCTCCGACCATCCACGGCGTCACGCCGCGCGTATGAACGGATGCGCGCCAGCCATCTATTGCCGCTTCACTCCTGAGCAGACGCGAGAGCCTCCACCGTCGCCACATTCCGAGTCAGGAGGACACGCTCAGGCCGTCCCGCTGAATACCCGAATACCCCCCTCTTTCGCCCTCCCACCGCGGCGAGGGCATCTTCCGCTTCCCGGGCATTTTGTCTCCGCTCGGAATTGCTAATCATCAATCAATTGGTTGCCGCGAGGAATTCAAACCTATTAAAAAATTGTACAAACCCTACGGGCACGTGCCCTGTGCCATTTCTCCAGGAATCACATACATCAACTTTTCAGCTCAGAGACGCAACCAGCGCGACAGAGGAAGAAGCTTGGGAGCAGCGTGCCATGGAAGGGGACGGTGGTCGCCGTACATATGCAAAGACAACTCTAGCACATTGTCAGGGGCGCGTCACTTGAGACGTGGGCACCCGGGCAGGACCCCGTCTGTCCCCCAAACTGAGCAGTAACTGAGAGAGGGCGATGACGCCTATCAATATGGTGGATGGTAGGAAGTCTGGTGCATTACTGAGCCACAAGGCTCCAGGCTACCGCTTCCCCATAAACAGGTACAGCTGCGAGCAGCGTTCTGCTGGTTTACATTGTGCAGCGTAACAAATTCAGCACTATCACTCGTCTCGCCTTCTCTCGCTTATCCAGGCCCGGTTCGCGGGGGCGGCAGTGGCCTGACGCCCGATTTCGCGTGGCGCCAGACCCATATGGTTCCTCCTGCAGGTTGTGGGCCTGCTGGAGGACGGACCCATGTCTCTGTCTCGGGCTGGAACTGACTGGACCCCATTGGCGAAGGCCTGGCCACCGGATGCTGGCCGACAGGCCCCTTCCCCAGGCCTGTCTCCAGGTCGGGGCCCCGGTAACCCTGCAGGCAGAGCACACTGGTCCTTTTTTTTTAACTTCCTACATGCATCTTTATGGACCATTCTTTGTCTGACCCTTCACCCAAGACCAATTGGCCATGGGAGACCCTACCAGGGGCTGCTGCCCCCGACAACATAGCTCCTGGGATCCTCCACAATGATAAGGTGGTGGTCCACGGAGGGTCACTATAACTCAGTGAAACATAAAAAGCTGAGAAAAAGATGAGCGTTTTGTATCTTCTTGATTATTAACGAGCAGCTAAAGTGACCTTCACTCGATTGGGAAAAGTAAACTTTACAGGGCGTGGTGAGCGAGCCCTGACACCCACATGCATGTGGTCACGCCAACCAGTCGCCAGGGTGCCAGGAACATGACTCGGCATTTGTGATCAGAAGCCAACACCAAACTAAGACAGCGGCACCATTCGCAGGTGACGGGCGTCCTGCATCGGAATGAGGCAAATATCAGCCCTCACGTCTAGATTGTGCTAACAACATTCACGCCGCGTGTACGGGCAGTCATCGCCTGCGGCGGTGCAAAGCAACGGCGTGTTCCAGGCCGGTTTCAGCGCCTCACCTCACTTCCTCTTCTTTCAGCCTGCGTGCCGCCTGCTTTGACTGTTTGATTTGCAAGTCCAGTCTGTGTAAGAAGTCTTTGGCTGAGAGCTCCTCTGGCTGGGTTGGCTGCTGGGGCTTGGGGTCTTCGGAGGGCGGAGAGCGGGGTGGCGACGGCTCCTCGATGTCCTGCAGCATAACGCGGGGCGCGTCCGTCTCCTGGTGCCCGGGTTCCCCGTCCCCGTCCGGAGACTCCAGAGACAGTCCATTAAATATGGAGCGCTTCTCCGACACCACCGGGATGTTGAGGCTGTGTTTCAGGAAGATGCAGTCGTTGCTGAAGAGCTTGTTGGCTCTCTTGATTTGCTCCATCTGGCATGTCGGGGCGACAGGGAAAAGGGAGAGCGTCAACAGTGTCATCGCCGCCAACCCGCCGGATCCCCTGCATCCAGCGGCGGGGAACATTGTGACAAACTCACTTGAGTGGCACATGTGAGGCGATTCTGAGGGACGATCGAGCGGGTGGTTAAACAGACATTTTGCCGACTGCTTGCATGTTCGGCACATTGCGGGAAAAGCAAGTGTGCAAATGGGTGGCGATCGCCTTGTGTTTGCGGCGATGCTCGTGTTAGTAAACGTCAGGCTGCGATCCAATATCAAGGAAGTAAAACATTTTCTAATGTGAAATCTACCGATGGCGAGTAGCTAGACGATTCACGTTCTTGGTTAGCTAATAGCTAGCGCCTGCTTTATGGCGCTTTTCCACCGCTCGGTACCGGCTCTACTCTACTCTGCTTTGGTCATCGGGTACTTTTCTTCCTTTACTTTTCTTACTTTTTTTCCCATGAGAAGGCAGCACTGCCTCGGTGTAAGCGGTCGCCATAGCAATGCCATGCTAAAACTGCTGTGTCATCTTCGGCGTCACATGGAAATGCACAGGGCCGCGCAGATAACGGTAACAGGAAGGAGAAGGAGAAGAAGAGGAAGAAGAAGAGACAATGGACGATGTCGATGGAACGGCGTTCGTGATTCTCGGTACCACAATGACACCGTGAGGATTCTCTCTGACCAGTCA
>CAAKHG010045302.1:0-11529 GCA_901007715.1 Dactylopterus volitans
CCCAGGAGCCTGACAGCCAGCACGGCGGCGGCACCGGCGTCCAACACCTGCAGGGTGAGAGCCGCTCGGGTGTAGAAACACGGGCAGCTAGGAGGTCATCGGGACTCCAAAGGTCAAACCCTGGCGGCCCGACGCTCAGTATCGTGTCATCACTGCACCTGTGGAATAAATATGATGATTAATGGTGACTTTCTTTTAAAAAGAAAGTTAATTTTTTTTAAAAAGGGCTCATAATCAGGGTCGGTTTATATCTGGACCAGCGCGCTGACACTGAACCGACATATTTGGAAAATTCTGGAGAAACATTTTTCGAGAAGGTCAGTGGGTGTGTCTCCCGAGTAAAACCAAATTTAGCGGTTGGTTCTTTTGCCCTCCCTTTCACACCCGTCTTGTAGATGGACGAGTGAAAACGTGACCTTCTCGACAAAAGCAGAAACCACTGCAGCTGACGACCGTTCAAAGATGTGGTGCTGCAAGAATAAAGTATTAAGAATAAACGACAGAAAAGTCATTAGAGCTGGAAAAAAAAGAAGTGATTTGCATGACCGGATATGAACAGATGAGGTCAGTCTTCGGGTCGCTCATGTGTGAAGCTGATGGAGCTTCCCCCCCCTCCTGCTTCCTGTTGTCCCTCAGACCAGGACGGAGCTCTGAGCTCGGGGGCGGCGGGTTCAGGCCTCCCTCAGACGCTGCAGCAGGAGTTCTCTCTGGTCAACCTGCAGATCAGGAACGTCAAAGTGGAGGTGAGACACATACGCTGTGTGTATGTATATGTATATGTATATATATATAAGTACACACTGATCAGCCAAAACATTATGACCACTGCATGTTCACCAAAGAACGTCATGCAACAGTCCTGCAGCAAGTTCTCCCTTCAGGAGGAGTTTGGAACTTTTTGACACCCTAATGTGTATGAGTAGGATGACCAGAATATTAGGGACACCCCTCAGTACAAGTTCACCAGCGTCACAAATTACAGTCCAAATAAGAATGATTCAAATACGTCAGCACCTCTCACACACATTCAACCAACATTCAAGGCAGGGGCGTTGTTATATTCTTAGTAAACATGCGGTGCTCATGTTGTTTCCCTCGATCAGTTTATATAATAATTTATTTAGTATGAATGATGACAAATGTCTAAATCGCCACAAATGTTGCAGTGACCCGTCAAACACGTCAGCGACACTCCTGAGAGTGTTTTGTGAATATTCCGTATCTGAGCCAGGCCTTTATCTGCACTTTTCACCCATCTTCACTCCCTGTGAATCCTGCGCCCTTTCAAAATAAAAGCAGCTGCCTGCTCGCCTGCTTCTCTCTCAGCCCCGTCTCGGCTGTGTCACGTTTAGTCGACCCGGCCGTCACTTTCAGGCAGTTTTCGCATCAGCTCCGTGCGTTTTAATCACCGCGGAGAGCAAACGGGCGGCGGTGAAACGCGGCTCAAGCGGCCGCTGACGTCCTCTTTGCTTGGGCGCAGATGGACGCGGTGAACTGCAGCTGCGTGGTGTCGGCCCACTTCGGCGGCCATCAGGTCCACCTGGTGGTGAAGTTCCCGGCCCAGTACCCCAACAACGCTGCTCCCACCTTCCAGTTTGTGTCCCCGACGACCATCCCCTCTGCGATGCGGACCAAGATCCAGAAGGTACGGTGCGCTGAGCCTCCACTCTTGGCTGTCATGTAGCTGTGTTCATCCGCAGAAGGAGGTCTTAAGGGTTCTAGACACGTGGTCCAGGAGTGATGGAGACGTGGGAGACCCGACCTGTGCGACCTGCGTGAGTTTCTGTCTCTCCGGTGAAGTCGTGTGTTTGGCCTCAGATTCTCACAGACACGTCGCTGCAGAAGGTGAAGAGGAACCAGAACTGCCTGGAGCCCTGCGTCCGACAGCTGGTCTCCTGCCTGGAGTCTGACATGGTGAGAAAACACACACGCGCGCACACACACACACACACACACACACACACACACACACACACACACACAATCAGGAGTTGTATACAGTTTTACACCATTTTTCATCCTTGAGCCTGAATCGACATTCGTGCCAGATGTGAACACCTTCTTTCCCCATCTGAGATGTGGTGGTCTGAGATGTGGTGGTCAGACTGAGGCGATGGTCCAGAGGAGCGCTCGAATCCACGATGAACCTTTGGAGTTCCAGTTCTAAACAGCGTCTAAACCACTTCTTCAAATATGAAGGAACAACAGATAAAGAACCATAAAGTGCCATCCTGCTGCATCACTCACGTTTCCATAAATCCCGACACTCAAATTTGACTCCACATTCACGCGACGCTATTTAACACCGAAGCTCCAAAAAGTGTTTTGTGGACCCGAACGCTTTCACCCTCCATCGGTTTTGGGTGGATTGTCCCTTTAAAGTTTGCTGCTCTGTAAATAAAAGTGAAAAAACCGAATGAGCCGAGTCACAGCTGAAGGTGTCCGACTGTCCGCCCGCCAGACGCAGGAGGACGGTCCCGCCTCGGGCGCCTTCGTCCTGTCCAACCCCGTCACTCCGGCCCTGCAGGCGTTTCCCCGGGTTACCAACACCTACGGCTCCTATCAGGTCAGTTCTGCCCACAACTTAAACCTTTTTTTTTTTCATATCAGTTTAAACTGAAAGTTTCTGGACTGTCAGAAAAGCATTTCAGGACTTCGCTGTCGGCGGCGTTCTCCTCTTTTTCTACATTTTAGACAAAAATTGATGTGAAAATCGAATAACGGAGCTCGCCAGAGACAAACTCTTATCAGGCAGGAAATACTGGAAGCTGATTGGCTGTAACCCCCCACACCCTCCCCCCCCTTCTTCCAGGACGCTAACATCCCCTTCCCTCGGACATCCGGGGCTCGCTTCTGTGGCACCGGCTGCCTGGTTTACTTCACCAGGCCAATCACCATGCACCGCTCCGCCCCGCCCACCGAGCCCACGCCAAGGTAACACACACACTCACACACACACACACACACACACACAAACACACCTGGCGGTGCGCAGAGGTCACGAGTTCGGTGAAGCGGGTGATGATGTCATGGTTTATCTTGCTTACAAAGAGAAACCGAGGTGTGTGTGTGTGTGTGTGTGTGTGTGTGTGTGTGTGTGTGTGTGTGTGTGTGTGTGTGTGTGTGTGTGTGTGTGTGTGTGTGTGTGTGTGTGTGCAGGTCCCTGTCGGCCCTGTCAGCCTATCACAGCGGAGTGCTGACCCCCATGAAGATGCGTTCAGAGTCTCAGAGCACCCTCCGACTTTACAGCGGCAGCCCGACCCGCTCCGACAAAGACACCGTCTCAATCTCCTCCTTCTACTACAAAGAGCGGGTGAGAGACACACACACACACACACACACACACACACACACGCACACACACACACACACAGTGCGTCTTCAGCTCATCAAGAACAAAAAACCGCTGAGCTCAAACAGCCAACTGAAGCACATTTTCAAAAATGGCAAAATCAGGCCTTTTTTTTTGTTATCGCATTATTTGCTTTGCAATTTTTTTTTTTAACATCGCGGGACGCAAAACATCTTAGGATTAATATTATTGCGGCATTCGCACATTCCTCAGCCGACTGACGTCCAGGAGTTTTCTTCACTCTCAGCGTTCAGCGGCTGCCGACACTTATTCAGCTTCCATTCGTACGTTTGTGACGTCAATGCGACACCAGATTCTTGTTTTCTGCTTTTTACGCTTCAAGAATATTCAGCTTTTGGCGGCTGTGGTGCTCAGGACGTGAATGCTTCGCTTCTTTGTTTTTCTTGCGTTGCTCCAACTGTTTTTCAGCATTTCGTTTCAGCATTCACTCAAATTTCCAACAGGAAAATGCTGTTTTTAACCAGTTGGAAATTTGGAAGTCTCGACTTGAAAAGAGTGTTTGTTTGTCCAAATCAAGCGAATGTTGATTTATTTGCGCCTCAAAAAAAAAATCGGGTGCAAATAAATGTTTGGGGTGCCGCGCGTGTCAGACTCAGCGGCTGCTGTCTTTCATTAACCTGCACACGAGCGCGGCGGCGGCGAAGGTTCGCGGCCAAACGGGCGCCGTCACCCGTCGCACGCGTCCCCCAGTGAAATAGATGCGAGCTGGTGGCTAGTTCAGGGGGCGTGGGAAAGTCCGCCGCTGCCACAGAGCCAGGATGACCGACACGGATCAGAAGAATCCCGACCATGTTTATAGCAACAAAAACAAAATTGACAGACTGAAGCTTTAAATCGGTTGACCGTCACTGACTCACTTGGCTGTCTGGCTTTTTATTTCTTTTTTTTATTTTCTGTCATCTTTTTTTGTTTTTCCGGCCAATCAATCTCCGTGCTGCTGTGGGGCCGCGCCCTCTTCCCTTTTCTCGTCCACTCAGAAGCTTCCAATCTCTGCCGCCCGCCGCTGGTCTGTTCAAACCCTCCGTGATTGGCCGGTACTGAGCTCCAGCCGCCCGTCCTCTCGCTGCTCCTCTTCTGTCTCTTTTTTTTAAGTTATTTTTTTTAAATTTCCCCATCACACGTTGTGATTTGACCCGCTGCGTGTCTCTAATTGCCTGCCGGACTCAACTTTGATTCTGTGTCCTGAATCTGGCTTTCGATCAGACTCTGAAGGTCGTTGCCACGCGATGAAAGTGAGGGAGTCGGTGGGGCGCGTTTAAGCAGTCGAGCCGCCTCCGTTTCCATCAAAGAAAGCGGAGAGAAGGTTTGGCGAGTGTTTGTGACGTTTGTGGTCCAGTTTGGGTCGATTTTAGGCAGTTGATCATTTAGTCGGGTTCAGTTTTAGCTGCTGAACCGTCGAGGAGTTTGAAAGGCTCCTCTGATGGCCTGACCTGCTCTTAGTTATCGGACACAAGACGGCGGCGGAGAGACGGAAGTCAGCAAAAGAAGATAGAATAAAAAATAAGTGAAGGACAGAAAGGGGGAAAAAAAGCAGTTATTGCAACAGCACGGATGGATAACACACACACACACAAACCACGTGGTTACGAGACTTCATCCTGCAGTGTGTGTGTGTGTGTGTGTGTTTGTGTGTGTGTGTGTGTGTGAGGAGAGAGAGAAAGAAAGCTGGAGGTTGGTAGAGAGAGTCGGAGGAGGAGCTGAGAGGAACCGGGGCCATGTTCTCCTCCCATGGCCAGTAGGACACACACCGATCAGCCATAACATTACGACCACCACATGTTCACCATATATAGAATATAATACAACAACCCTGCATCAAATTCTCCCTCGTTGTTGAATTCCGATCGAATATGATTGATAGAGGTGTTGACATATTTGAATGATTGTCAGAATTTGTGATGCTAGTTGAGCTGTGCCGGATCGTGCTGAGAGGCGTCTTTAATATTTTTAGAATTTATTGCAGGGCTGTTGCATCATGATCTCTGGTAATCATAATAATGATATGGCTGATCCGCGTGTACTTTGGATTAGGCCCGAGGTCGTTTTTTTTTAAGACATATTTTATTCGATTGGCAAGTCAATATTTGCAGAAATTCGGCAGTTCTTTTTTTGCTTTTTGTAGAGTCTTTAAACTGAGTGATGTTTTAAACCGAGACCGAGATGGGTTTTTTTTTAGCGAAAAAGAAAAAAAATAATAAAAGCTGGACTTTTCTTCAAATTCTCCATTATGATGTTTAGCTGACATTCTTTGTAAGTTTGACAAAAAACCAACAAACAAAAAAAACTGAAGCTGATGAAGCTGCTGCACAGTGACTCAGCGGATTTGCTGGACGGTGACGGTGCGACTTCGTGACGCGCGAACGAAGTGGCGGCGGCGCATCAGCCATCACGCTGGCAGACGCGAGGCGTTCAGGACACAGTATAAAGTTGTAAATGTCTTCCCACTAATAACTACTACTAATAATAATAACAATAACGGCTCACCTCCTGTCTGCTCCCACCTTTATAACGTCCACTAACGTGTCAGGTAAGTTTCTGCCACCAGGAAAACGACTGTGCTCCTTTTTAAAAAAAATTTTTTTTACTGTCATTATGAAACCGTTCTTGAGGTAATTTGGCTTTTTTTCAGGCTGTGTTTATCTTAACAACGCGAGAACTAACCACGCGCTCACGCTGCCGAGACCAGCTGCTGACGCGGGCGGCGGCCCAGCGTCGCCGAGACGAGTCGGGAGCCCGAGTCCTCTCGTTCCTAGAAACAAGCGGACTTCATCGAGTACAAAATTTAAAATTTGACCAGCCTTGTTTTCGGATCCTCTTTCCTCTTTTTTTTTTCCGGCTACCCTCCCGAGGGCGGTTTTAAGCTGCCGCAGCTGCTTCAGCCGCCAGGCTAACAGCCCCGATGGCGGCGCCGCGTTTGGCCTCTCGGCTCGCTAAAAGCGCCGCCGCCGCGTCAGCAGTCATCGGGCGGGTGACCAGCCTGTCGGTAATTTGTCCTCTAGACCACTTTTAATCAGGTGGTGCTTGTGTCCTCTGGGCCTGCTGTCTCCCTCCCTCCTGCCTGTCTGTCCGTCCGTCCGTCTGTCTGTCCGCCCTGCAGAAATCCCGCCGGTTTAAGACCAAGAGAGAGGGGTCGGACTACGGCAGCCGCCCGATCAAGCTGGCCGGGAAGGTCATCATCCAGGAGATCTCCTGCCTGCTGCCGGTCCACAAGGCGCTGGGGGAAAGCTACATGTGAGAGGTTCTTACGGTTCAGGCCAGAACCCCGCGGCTCTTCACGCAATCAGGACCCTCAGTTTCATTTCTGTGTGGCCTTTTCAAATCAGATCAGATTTGTGTTTATAGAGCGCGATTAATACATCTAGGTGCTTTAGGACAGTAAAAGCACTGCGGAGGAGATCGAAACGGACAGAACCCGGCCCGTCTTAGAAACTGGATCTTCAGACCAGTCGGTTTCGCTGCACGTGCTCGTCACTTTTCTCACAGAGAATTACTGATGAATAAGGATGAGGCCTGAGGGAACCGATCCAAGATGGCCGCCGGTCGGGCAAGAGCGCAGGGGCGGAATCAAACCGCCAGTTTTGAGCGGAACGTGTCAGCAGTGGCGTTCCTGCTCCGGACGAGCGAATATTAGAGCATTTTAATGGCTTCTGGCCCAAAAACCCTCGATTACAACCAAATGCACCTCGATTTCCTGTGCAGGCAGGAAGTTGCGAGAGAGAAGCTCAGAGCTGCTTCAACATGTAGAGTCGATCACCCGGTGACCGGTTTTTCCCCCCCGAGCTTGTCCTGCCAGGCAGGAATAAAACTCCCAAAATGCTCCGGCAGCTTCACGGCTGGAAGAACTGGAGTCAGGAGGCGTCAGTTACCGCGGTGGTTCTGCCTCTTACTGCTGACTTATTGTTACGTGTGTGTGTGTGTGTGTGTGTGCACGCGCTCAGTCTGAACATAAATGACATCCAGGACACGTGCCACAAGAACGCGGCGGCGGCGCTCGTGGTCGGACGGAGAGACGTGGCCAAGGTTTGGGCTCTGGCGTCCGCGGCAACCAGTCACGACCTGAGCCCGGATTCTGACCCGGACACGGAGACTCCCTGGGCCAGACACCCGTTTGGACGCCACCTGCTGGAGACCCTGTGAGTCCCTCGGTGCCGCTCGCCGTGTTTTTAGGGGCGTGGCTTGTTAAACTGCTCGCCGGTGCCGCCTCGGCGTCGGGGGGGTGAAACTGACCCCCTCCGCCTCCCGTCCGCCCCCCCAGGCTGGACCACTACAGCCACATGAGCGACGTCCAGACCCTGGCCATGCTGTGCAGCGTGTTCAGGTCCCAGGCCCCGCCCCCGGACTGCTACTCCATGTACGGACACCACCAGTCCCGCCCCGCCATGTTCCCGCCGCACCACTCGCGCTACGTAAGTCGCGGCCGGGCGCAGATACAGATGTGGCGGCGGCGCTGGCGGCAGATGTGTGACGAGTTGTTGTTGTGGGGATGTTTCAGCCCAGCTACACGTCCAGCTCCGTCACGTCGGGCTCCTGCTCCAGCACCTCCGACTCCATCACCAACAGCAACTGGAACACATGTGAGACCGAGCGGCGGCGGCCGTGGCGGCGGCGCCACCCGCCGGCCCAGCGCCTCGTTACCGTGGTGAGTTTATCGGGACGCGCCCCCCCCACTACTCTCCTCATGATGCGTCACGGTTTCCGCAGGTCGAGACCCGGAGCACGCCAACCCCTGGGGCGAGCCGTCCCCCGACGACTATCGCTATGGCAACCAGGGCTACACGGACCCGCGGGAGAGGGAGCGAGAGCAGCACGACATGAACAAGAGGTGACCTGACTTCAGACCAACAGAACCTCGAGCTTTCTTTCCTTCCTTCCGAGCGTCTAATGTGGCTTCCCGCCCGGCAGGCTGCTGGACCCGGCCAACACGCTGCAGTTTGACGACTTTAAGAAGTGCTACGGCGAAATCCTGTACCGCTGGGGGCTGCGGGAGAAGCGAGCCGACGTGCTCAAGTTCGCCTCCTGCGCCCCGGAGCCCCACAAAGGCATCGGTACGTGTGTCCCCCTCCCCCCGAGCCCGGCGCCGAAGCGCTCCGGAGCCGCCCTGGCGCTGACCCGCCTCTCCCGCCTCTCCCGCCCACAGAGTTCGGCGTGTACTGCTGCCACTGCCGCAGCCAGGCCCGGGGGACGCAGTGCGCCGTCTGCAAGCGGCTGACCTTCCAGTGCGCCATCTGCCACGTGGCCGTGCGCGGCTCCTCCAACTTCTGCCTGAGCTGCGGCCACGGCGGCCACACCAGCCACATGATGGACTGGTTCCGCCGGCAGGACGAGTGCCCGGCGGGCTGCGGCTGCCACTGCCTGCTGCAGAGCACCTTCTGACGCCTGCGGCGGCGCCGTCACGGAGAGGCCACCGGCACCGGACGCCGGCAGCGCCTCTCCGCTTTGGTTCTGTAGCCAAAACTGCGAAACCTGCTTGCGGTGACGTGGTATTTTAACACTGTCGGGTGCAGACGCGAGTCACTGGAACTGGACCGGAGGTTCTGTGTGGGGAAAAACACTGTGAAAGCCGACTCACAAACACGCTTCTTTAAAAAAAAAAAACTTCACGTTGCGAAAGCAGAACATGATGAACTCACGCTTGTTAAAAAAAAGGAACTTAACACTTTATTGATTTGGGTTGCTCTTTCAATGACTGCTGACGTTTGGGGCACAAATATGAAGGCTCGTTTAAATGCACGTTTCCGTTAATAATGCCGAATTTTCCCATTTCTCCTCCTGACATGTGAAAAACCTCCTAATCCGGGTTAACGTGAGCTCGTTAGCTTTGGCGGTTGCTCGTTTAGCATTTAAATGTGCAACAAACCCGCGAGCTGCCGCTCCACTTGGCTCCTCCCCCTCCTTCCGGTGTCGTCCATCATCGTCTTTCGTCGACATTCTTGCTAAAATAATATTGGCGTGTTAGCTTCGCCGTTGATGCCGTTACCATGACAACCTGCCCAGACACAGCAGATGCTTCAAACGTTCCTGCGTCCGGCAAAGACGGATTAGGCGAAATATTCCTGCGTGAGCGTCATAAGCGATGTGGAAACGAACAATAATGCCTAAACAATCATGTTTACGCATTGAGTGCTCACAAATGTCCAAACATAATTGTTTGAATTGCCAATGAAAATAACTTTTGATTACTAAAAAAAAATAGACCAATAGAAATCACATTTAATTCAGAAAGAAACATGTTTAACATAATACGTTTAAAAGATTGAATGGAAGAATGAATCAAAGTGGGAATATTTAAGTGCGGCCTGAAGTCTGCAGACGTTTGCCTGCAAAACGCCGACAAAAATAGTCCAGGAAGAAGAAGAGGAGACCACAGGTCGTGTGTGAGGGGAGACGCAGCTGCTCAAAGGGGCAATAATGCACCACAATAAAGGCTGTAAGGCAGTTTTAGGGTTTTCTTTCCATGATGTCAGTAAAAGCAACGTGACGGAAAAGTGTTTTATTAATGAAGACACACACGGAGCAGGTGACCTGTGAGGGGAGCGGCTGTGATTGGTCATCCTGGTCGTCCTCACAGAGGACACCTGCTGCTGCTGCTGCTGCCTGAGGGGCGCGGAGGCGATGGGAGGGTCTTGAGTCTGGGGGGGGCACAGAGGAGATGGGAGGAGTCAGAAGGCTCCTCTGGGCGAGGTGTTCCACAGGGATGCCTGATGAGACCCGTCAGACCGATCGCCAAACGCCAGCAGTGCCTGGTCTTATGAAAAGGGATGAGGAAAAACCGGAGGCTGAAGCTTCACGTTCCATTAGGGTTGCAAGATTCCGGGAATCTTCAAAGTTGGAAACTTTCCATGGAATTAACGGGAATTTATGGGAGTTAAACAGAAATTTACAAAACTGAAGGTCGGCCCTCAACGGGGAACTTAAATATAGTTGGGGAAAATATACTGTAGCAGAATCGTGGCTAAAACAAGCAGATTTAATGTGAGTAGACTCCTCAGTCACATGCACACAGCACTGCTTACTGCAGGGCTACTGAGGCCACGCCCACTGCTATTGAGGCCACGCCCCCTGCGTGCACTGTGCACGCCTCCATCACATGCACAGGTGACTGCTTAAACCCTGGAGGCCACACTTTTGAGCCCAAAGCACAAGACTAGTGAAGCCACACAGTTGAGCCTGCCCGTTATAGAAAGTCAAGGAAGTATTTTATAACATTATTATGGGGTAAATATATTTGATCTATAATGGTATTACTGTTTAACTTGCAAAAAGTAAATAAAAATCTATTCATACACTAGCTAGCTAGCTGGTAAGTCAGGTGCTAAATGTAACGTGCGATTCCCCGACGCCCCGCTGCTAAGCTGCAACCCGCCTCTGTGACCTCTGACCTTTTCAGCAGCTCCACTGCCGACAGCTGTCCGGCCTCGCCGCCGCTGTCCTCGTCGCTGTCCTCCGAGCTGCTGTCTGAGGCCTCCTTCTTGCTCTTCTTCTGCTGCTTTCCTTTGTGTTTGTGCTTCTTGTGTTTCTTCTTCTGGGGAAACAAATGCACAAGACATCAGAGAAGAAGAGGAAGAGGAAGAAGAGGAAGAAGGCGGCGGCCTGCGCGGGTGCCATTCATGGTTCTACCTTCTTGTCCTTCTTGTGTTTGTGCTGCTTCTTGTTCTTGTGTTTCTTCTCTTTGCTCCTCTTGCTGTGTTTCTCCTCCCTGCTGGGGAAGGTGGGGCCGGAGGTGGCGCCTCCTCTGGCTGAACCGGGGAACAACAGGGAGACGTCACTCGCAGCTCAACAAGCAAAGTCACATTCACTGCAAAGCTGATGAACAAAAAGGTTCCTATCAAATGGAGGCGGATCATGTATGATGCCTCTGATAAACTGAGTTGTGTAAGGTGGCTACAAATAAGCGCACAAGAGTAGAAATATGAAAAACATCCCTAAGAATTTATGTGGCATGTTGATCTGTGGACTTACTGGGGGCAGCTGAAGGAGGCGGGAGCTTCGGACCAAACTCCTCCGCTTCCTGTGCGGCGGTCTGAGAGGGAGCGGCTGCTTTGGCGGGAACACGGGGGGGAGACAGCATGAGAGCTCGTCACAAGCACACATGATCCACATCTGAACGTGGCTCGCCCGGCATGCCGGTCGGTCAGTGAGCTCCTGGCTCCTGCTTG
>CAAKHG010045303.1:0-10000 GCA_901007715.1 Dactylopterus volitans
GTCTGCTCGCCCCCCCCCCCCCCCACCCCCTCACACACACACACACACACACACACACACACACACACACACACACATTCACACACACACGTAGCCACTCGCACGGAAACACGCACTGAACTTTTGAGGGAAATCAATACCAAACCTTGACGGCGGCGCACACACCGTATTAGAGTTGATGTGGTAAGTGGTAGCACGACTCACCTACTGCTTTTCATGTGGTTTTAAAGTGAAATTGGTGGGTTCCTTGAACAAAACGCTATCGCCATTTAAATTAACACACTATGAGCAAAAGTAAAGTGTCAAGACTGGTGCATTAAATGTGATTTCTGCGTCCCCGACGTACATTCAAGCTAATAATTCTTCCCGCTCGTTGGAGGATCACAGCGTGCACCGTTTGCTTTCCACCTCTGATGTCTCTTATCGGTAAATTCTTGATGCAACTTCAACCGCTCAGTTAGCGTTATTGCCGCTGGCCAATTGTGCTCCATTAAATGCGATGTTTCGCTCGCGGTAAGCCAGGCAAAAACAAAAACAAGGGCCACAATGACACCTCCGATTCCCTTACAGCTTCCCCACCCTGACCGATCGTCACGCAATACAGCCGCTTTTGGCGCTCGGCATCCCGAAGATGAACACAATGGCGTCTGATTAATGCCACTTTGCAATAAGCGCCTGCGTATGGATTTCACTGGCATGATGTACTTGTAGTTAATAAACGCACATAATATGATTAAGACAGATTTATTACGCTGGATTTATGCACGTATCAGCTTACAGTAATCAGAGTATTTCCTTAATTGCAATGTTGGCAACGGCTGCGTTATACTGCAGCCCGCATGAAATCCACTCCCTCGGCAATGATGACCATTAACGCGTTACAATCTATATTCAGTACTTTGAGTCAGGCTGCAGCAGGAAGATGGCTCGTGCCCAAAACTAAGGAGCCATGTCACTTTAGCAGGAGGTCTGTTTGCCTGTGTGGGTGCACATTATGTGTTCCAGGTGGACTGTCTGCTGAATTCTACATGTGTGCCGTGTGTATCTGTGTGTGCAAAACGTGTTCCTGGCAGGTGCCCGGAAGCCCGCTGAGCTGTGATGAGGAGGCGCGATCATAATTCCAGGCCCCCCCACCGTTTCCGCCACAGTTGCATCAGTACTTAGTACCTGCTACACCCATTTCCCCCTGGTGCTCCCGCTCGTAACTCTTCCCTCCAAGGGCACGGACAACAACAACAACAACACAAGGGGTCAATTTTCACCCGTCTGGGCCAAATTAAGGCGCGTGGCCGCAGCAGAGATCGGCAAGCACGCGGGAAATGCTGTTCGTTTGCTGGAGTTTGACAGAAAATGAGTGGCAGCAACATTTATAGTAATAGTCCAGCCCGAATTGCCACTGCAACGGCAGTTCCATCTCCTCCTCTTGAGTCTGTTATCGTCATTTACTTGTAGAAGTAGTGGGTCTACTTGGTGATTTCCCCTATTCGTACATCGGTGGGTTTTTTTTTTTTTCAGGACTGCAGACAGTTACGGTCGGGCTTTTTATACATATGCACTGAGATTGTGTAAGCCTTTGGATTTCATAAAGACTTTGCTTTTCAAAACGCTCAACAATAGGACCAATTAAGGAAGAGTATAATCCATTTCATGGGGGATTTCTGAGTCTTTCAACATTATCAGGGGGTTTTCATACAAAACCTTTTTTTTTACACTGGAATGAAAATGATAAGATAGGTAGACACAACTACACAAAAGCTGCAGAGGGATTGGTGGGGAAGGGGGACACCTGCATACAGAATGAGAATCCATTCAAAAGCTCCTATTGACCTTCTTCCTTCATCCTGACATTCTCAAAGAGAGTGCATGATTGACTTTTCATTGTGTTTATTAAAAAAAACCTGTAATGACATTACCTGCTCATAAGAGAGCACCATATAGGAGGGGGGAGGCATTTTTAACCAAGCTGCAGCAAAAATATTAGGAGATAAAACATGTTTGACGGTCAGTGGGGAACGTCTGCAATAAGCCACAGATGCAACAACAAACGTACCAGTGCACAGTCCGCCTGGGAGTTCAAATGAAATCACTCACCTTTCTGTGTTGTGTAAACTCGCCAGCATGTAAATGTCATGTTTTCTAACTGACTCTCTGTAGACGGCAGTTCAAGCACAGATAGTTCACAGCTCATGCTCAGTTGACACCACATCATGGTGCATTAGGTCGAGTGGCTGCACATCAGCAGCAAAATTTCCAATAAACAGAAAAGGAAAAAAAATAAAATAAAACTTTGCGGTAAAAAGCAAGCGTGGCGGCCGAGTGTGCTGGTCAGGGCCTGCAGGACAACAGTAAATCAGTGTTTCGCGATGCCAGTTCCGGGGGCCTCCATCACAGGCCAGTCAGACCCCTCACATAAGGTCACAATGTTCCTATATAGACATTGTTGTTGACATTGTGGTCAGTTTCCTCACCCAGAATGTATTGTGTGTCTTGCTCAAGGACACATGACGTTTGCCAGTGTGGAGCACTTTTACTGCACTGCATGCAGTCTTTGTACAAATTTCACCTCATTCTGACAGTAATCATTGCTCAGTCCATTTGGCTTAATACTGAATATGTTTTTATTTTATGGATGACCTTCTTCACCATCGCTGATGCCCCTGGAAGAATATTAAACAAAAAAAAAAAAGAAAAAAGGTTGAAGCAGTCCATTTCAGTACTGACGTCTGCCTGCACAAAACTAAGCACAGGTGTTACTTTAAAAACATAGGGGATAATGAGATGTCGCCAAAAATAAACTCAAAACTGTGAAATGTCAAATAAAAGTCAAGTGAAATGTCACATAATTTTCATCATGGAAGAGCAAGGCTCCACAAAAAAAAACAAAAAAACAAAACTAATGTCAACAGGATCATTGCTCTGCGGCTAAGGCTGTGACGGTGTCTCCTGTGTCCTGTGCGGCGCTCTGTAAATGCACAGCGCGCACAGAGAACACAAGATCACTCTTCATCATTATTGCCTGGTCTGTCTGTAAACATTTCCTGAAAAATGGCAAGTAAACGGTTTGCTGCAGTGTGCAAAAGCAAAAATCTGTGGGGTCCACGTCTTCCGATCGAAGCAAGGAGATCCATCAGCGTTTCCCACCGTTCTCTCGGAAAAATATATCACAAAAGCGGGTAAATAAATGAGGAAGCGCAATGTAACTTCTCTTGCAAGTGACTTCGTTTTAAAGATCCAAACCAAAAAAAAAAAGGCGCCTCCAAAACGTCGTCAGATGAGCTACAAAAACAGTGTTTCCTGCTTTGTTGCGATTCATTCTCTGATGATCCTGTGGTGGATTAAATGGCAACATGGTTAGAATCACCAGCAGTCTGCAGTTCCCATCGTTAAGATGTACAAGCAGCAATGTTGCTGTTTTGGTTGACTCTCCTGGCTCTCATAGTGTTGTTTCAGCTGTTGTCATAGTAAATACCGACTCCATGTTGAGCACCAAGTCCCAAAGAGGCGCAATTATTAGCTAGCTGGTAAACATAGTGGCGCATCTTGGAGCTAAAGAGCCAGATTTTTGATAATATGCTTACTATTTGTCTCTGCCATCCCAAAGTGGCCGATAAATATGTACTAATGCAGGTGTATTAACCTTTGACGTATGGATGAACTATGATACAGCTCATTATGACTTTCTTGCGCAAGTCATGGCCACTCCTTGTTATCTCGCATCTCCGCATAATTGAACTGGACGGGTGATTTACAGCCGGACGTACATAAAGCAACACGTTCACTCCGTTTCATGTAACGCATAGATGTCATTGCCATTAATTCCTATTCAACAGACTGAAAATGTCATGTCCCACCAATGGAGTCGCTCAGGATTAAACTTTGGTTCGTCATTTGTGACGTTTCCTCGCATCAGCTTGTGTAAAAAGCCACATCACTGAGCAATTAGAAGTTCAGGGGGAAGCAGTTGGCTTGTATTTATACTTGCCATTTACATAATGAATCGTAAATGCAGGTTAGCCGGCGGAACATGAGTGCTTATATGTGTCGCTGTTTAAGTTTAATACCACATGCGTCCACACAGGGCATTAAATTAACATCATAAACTCTGGTCGCCGGGGTTTTCTAAAAGTCCCCAGTCCCCGATTTAATGTAAAAACGACAGGCTTTGGAAAAAAAAAAAAATCTGGGTGTTCTAGATCGAATATGCAGCTCTTACGTACCCACACGTGACTATTAGGTAACCTAACACTCTTAGATGTTCCTGTGAAATAAAATTTAAAAAAAAAAACAACGATACAGCACTGCGGGGGGAAAAAAAATGTTTTGCGGATACTGAGCCCGATAAGTTGTGTGAAGTGGAGATAGATGTCTTTTGAACGCAGTGACCTTGGTGACACATGCGGAGTCCTGTGTACCTTGTGGTCGAATGGATTTTAAATCGGACTCAAATCCTTTTATCTTTCAATCCCTTTTATCGTTCTGTTTCTTTTGATCTCAGAAACTCATTTCAGCTCAGCCTCCACCAGGCATGTGGACATGGACCAGTTCATAGAATGGCCCTTCTATTTTATTTATTTTTTTTTTTTTTGCTCCTTTTGTTTGTATGAGGATGTACAGTAAATTACCTCCAGGAGACTGCGAAAGCAAAGGGAAAACATCACTTTGCAAAGCCGGGCGGCTGAGAGGCCACCTTCTTTGTGACACCGGGCCTTTCTGGAATTGTTACGGGGCATTTATGGGATTGATGCTATAAATATAACACTAAAATGTCTTCAGGAGAGGGTATATACTTCCGCTTTTAGTTATGTTTTCTCCTCTTTTTACGTCTTTGGAGGCAACTCCTTTATCAGACGCAACAATTATGATTTCACGTTTCCGCTCTCTCTCAAGCATTTGATGGAACATAACTAAACTAAAATGCTGTGGTTAAACTTTTATGATGTACGCTCTAATTCTTAATACGCGGTTGGAAGGATGCACTTTTTCTTGCAGCATTTTCTTCTCTTTGAATGTGTAATTGCCTAAAGTATATCATTCAGCTGAAATTGGATCTGACTTAATGCTGCGCCAATTAACACAGATCTGTAGAAAATTCTATTTAAAAAGAAAAAAAAAATGGATGGCAAAAAAGGCATCTCAAACAAAAATGTGGTGCTGCTTTTCTATTGGAGATGAAAATGGAAGATAAATTGGCTGGCGTGCCTTTCAACAGAAGAGGCACTTAAATATTGTGTTATGCGGATGACCACATAAAACCTGAAGGAACATTGCCGGGATATTCAATGGTAACTGTGCCACAGGAGGATTACCAAAGACAAAACACACTTCACAGACAGTTCACCCCAAAATGAAAATTCACTCATTATCTTCTGTGTCTGTAAGCCCTGGCGTTCAAATTCATTGCGAAATGGCATCATTTACACCGTGTTTTTAGTGGACGCGAGCCACATTTGGGCCAAAAATACATGGTGTAACATGGTGACGGTGGCGCGGCTTTGCGGGGAATTTGTCTTTGACTTTATATCGGATTTGGCTGCAGCGCCGCTCGCCTCTGACACTCCAAAGGGGCTTTCCGGACTCAAACACTTCACCCCGCCCCCTCCAGTGGCACAGTGGTGATAATGAGTGAATTTGACTCAAAAAAACACACAAAAAAACAAACAAACAAGCGAAAGGAAAACCAATGACTGAAGAGTGAGTAACGCAGGTAGAGCGCGTCCCCGAGACAGTCCACACGCCGGGTGACAGAACGGGCGTGCGCGCGCAGCCGTTGTCGGGACGGGTCGGGGTCGTGCGGTTAAGCATCTGCTCTCCGTCTGACCCGGCGACTCCGGACGAGCCAGGAAGGGGGGAAAAAAAAAAAAAAAAAAGAGCGTGTGACGGGCGAGAGTCAGGGTGCGAAGGAGACAGACGGTCGGTGGCAAAGTTCAGAGCATTTACTGTTGTCCGCCGCCCCTCCTCCTCCCCAGAGGTTTTGGTCCGCCAGCCGGACAAAAGCTGCCCGAGGTCACCGGTGGGATGTACGGCGTCTACGCGTGCAAACGTTCTCCCGGGTGCGCACACGGGCTCGGCCATCGACTTGCCGCTTTGGCCTTCCGGCAAAAAAAAAAAAGAAGCTATTTCGAAAATTGTTACTCCGCGCCGCCGCTTTTCTCGGCGATGCTGTCGTTTCTGGTGTTTAGTCTGGGATGCAGGAGGGCGGAGGTAAAACCCAGTCCCAGCTGTCTGGGACCAGCTAGGTTTTAGACCCCGATGAGGCACAAGAGCAAGCGCGCCAGCACGACGTTTCCAACGTCAATAAGTAGCCTTGTGAAATAATCATGATCTCATTCTTGTTTGCACATTGATATTTGAAAAAAAAAATACGACTTGTGTATTTGTTCACAGTGTTTAAGTTCATGTTTGAAACTGTTTCCAGCTTTTTGGGCTCGTCTGTGTCCGTTTACAGAAGACAAGTGGTCTTCGGTAGTTTTTTTTTATTTATTTCTATTTTTTTATTTTTATTCAGGAGAACAAGTATGGTGAATGGTTTATGCAGCATACTTAGCTTACCAACTCCTCCTGCCCTGCAGAGGTGTCCTCCTTTTTTGTAGCGTTTTTGGTGGCCACCCAAGCATGAACGGCAATTTTAGTGAAAAGACTTGCGATAATACCGGTGTAAAAATAGGTCTTTTTGTGGCTGCACAGTCTTGGAGTAGTATTCTTGCCAACTATAAAGGCCCCCCCCCCTCCCTCCTTACCCCACCAACATGACTTGTTTTGCAGTAAGCTGCGCTAAAACAGTCACCGAGCACAGGGAGACGTACTGTAGTTCAACATCATTTTTGACTGACACAGAAGGGTGGATGATGGAGAAGGAGAGGAAGGGACAAAGGAAGCGAGGGGAGGGAAGGAGCGGAGCAGGGAGGATGGGAGAGGAGAGATGTTAGGTAAGCAGGTGACAGCAGCAGCCTCCAGCTGTGAACCGAGTACGCCCAGAAACAGCCTGACAGGGCCTGCTGGGGAAATGAGTCTTCGCTGCGAACGAAGCAGACAAGCATGCGTGCGTACACACGCGCGCGCGCACACACACGCATGCACGCACACACGGACGCGGCCTGTGCAAACAGAGATGCGCGCACTTAAATAGGCAGAATGAACAACTGAACAAAAAGGCTCCCCGAGCGCGAGATGCAGACAGGAAATACATCATCAATGAGGAAGGAAACGCATCACCTGCAGCACTCTGAGACATCTATAGGCAAGGAGAGATGGTATGAGGAGATGAGTGTGTGTACGCATGCAAGCACTTATTATTTAAGAACGGGGGATGTCAAATTAATGTAAAAACAATCACACAAAAAAAAAATAAACTATGCCTACAAGCATAGAGCCAGCAAGCGTGTGTGTGTGTGTGTGTGTGTGTGTGTGTGTGTGTGTGTGTGTGTGTGTGTGTGTGTGTTGACACAGTGAGGTCTGTGCGATTTCCGTTGACAGCCGTGTTTCCCTGGGACTGGGGCATACGGGCATAGCTGTCAACACACACACAGACACACGCACGCATGCACGCACACACACACACACACACACACACACGATGACTGCTGTTGATCCCCCCCTCTATTTATACTCATTTGTGCCAGAGAAACTAATTTAAACAAAATGAACATGTTGAATAACCCGCAAGGATTAATTAAAAAACACTTTATACCCCAACCCCCCAAAAAAAGTATCCTTAAATGAGGCTTGAAATCTCTCAAATTGTTTGGAACTTGATGTTTGACACAAATTTTCTCTTCTAGCAACAAAGAATATGCTTTGCCGCACAAAGTGAGGAACTGTCTGTTCCTCACTGTGTGTCTGTCATCCTGATGTTCAAAAAACCCCACTTATTTATGATCACCGATTTATGATCTTTTAATGTCGCCGCAATCGTTGGGTGACTTCATACGACTTGCAGCTTCACAGTAAAGGCATTAGCTCTTATATTGGTTGTCACGGGAAATGCGCCAGACAACAGTGATTTTTGCATTCATTTATTGAGGAGCAGCCACATGGACCTCTTAAATGAAAATCCGCAGGTTCCCACTTCAACTTCTCCAGCAAGGTAATCATGCCTTGTGCATCAAGAATGATTGAGCGACAATGAGCCAATTGTTGCCTGATGCCTCCATTAACTGAAATCTTGTGGACCGTAAAAACGACACAGTGTTCAGCGTCTTAAATTTGGTTGACACACATTTCCCGACCTGTGCATGTGGATCCAAATCCCCTGACGCAAAACAAAGCAAATCCTGTGTCCGAAAAAATGCCGCTGCGCTCGAATAACCCACAGATTAATCCACAAGGGTCCGAACTACAGTCGGGAGAACCAAACTTCTTATCAGTGGTTTGACTTAAAGGCACAGGTGTGCATTAGTTATAGCTGCAGATGAATTAAATATAATTGGAATATTTAAAGTAGAACCATGACTTAATATCAACATGTAGATAATAAGGGAACATAAATAACTGCAAAAACTTGGACCACACACTGTACTTCATTTATGATTGCTCAATTATTACTCAAGTCCCTGAAGCCTTTATCTTAACTTGAACACAACATCCACTGAGTCACTCACTGACACAAATCATTTAAGCATTTGATTTCGCGAAAATCTGCTCAACTTGCCAATGAGGGACCACAGTGGCCCAAGAACAATTAAAGATTATCTCAGGGTTTTGTTTTTTTTTTAAATATGTGTATTGCATTGTGCCAAGCGATGCACAATTCACACAGTCACCGTGGCGACATCCAAATTCTAATATCCATAATATCTACGCTAAATTACACCGAGACTTCCGGGTGAAACAGGACATAAAAAGCAGAGGGTAGGAGACCAGGCAACTGGGAGCATATTAAAATGCGCGATGATCTAAATTAAATGTTTAACAAAGGTTGAGTAAGATTACAAATTTCCGAATTACAGATCATATCATGCGCAGTTAATGTGGACAGAAATCATTAGAAAACTCATTAATCAAAGCATTTAACATATTAAAAAGCAAAGGTTAAAACACTGCGCATCGTTGGCACATGCTTACCGGCGACATTTGTACATCTCTGGCAGCAGAGCCGCTCATCAGCCGCTCTGGTTATCGCTCACCTGTCTGTGCTCACATAAGCCTGTGATGTAAGCTTACTGATGTGTTATAAGTTGTTCCTCTTGACACAATTTGCGTAACATACTTTAAAACAATGATTGAAAAGCTGGATAAGCTTTTGGAAGACGCTGCCCTGCAATGCAGTGAAATTTCGGAGTGTCTGTGTACAGTACATAACCACCAACGAGGCCAACTCGTTTCAATATGCAACTGATTTGCAAGAATTTGTGGGCTTTCGACAGAACCACAGTCCAGTTGAGTAACGTGGTTTGGCACGGATGAGGCTGGCAGCCAGCTTACCAAATCTTTGGTTACCATGACTACGGTTGGGAACCGAAACTTCCAAATTAGAACCCGAATCCAAATTGCCAAGCGATGGATCTCCATAAATCAATGATGAATTTGAATTCCTTGACTGGTTCCTGAAAGAGACAGAACTCTGTCATTGCAGAGAACAGCTGCGCACTGCAGCTACATACCTGGCAGCGTCTTTTTTTCGGCTCATGGGTGCACCGGCAGTACAAAAGACTGGGCCGCAGAGTCAAAAGTACGATTTCACTTTGCCAAAAAGAAGCTGTAACGAGGCCATGAAATAAAATTGCAAAGTTTAGCAGCTGCAGGCAGGTTCCACCTTAAACCTGACCAATCATTGAAGGCGGCGGAGCGGGCGAGGCGTTGTTCCTTCAGTCTCGCCTCCGATTCTGCTAATTCACGTGGATTTAGTCATGGATCGTGTTTGACGAGGCTCTGGCAATGTTTTTTTCTGTGTTTTTGGTTGTTGTCTGACAAGCGACGTTACACAACATCGCAAATACATTGTAAGCACCTGGTTACAAGGTGTCACTGCTGTGGAGCACATCTACTCCTCATCGTCACTGAT
>CAAKHG010045304.1:0-14276 GCA_901007715.1 Dactylopterus volitans
GAGCAACGGCCACCAGCTCTGCGAGGAGAGGAGCCTGACCGACCAGCACTGCGTCCACAAGTTCCACCTGCTGCCGCAGCCAGGTGAGCGCGCTCGTTTGCTCTGATTGGTGACGACGGAAGCCCAGTCAGGTTAGAATTGTGGGTTTGTGTAAAATTAAATGTATAAAAAAAAAAAATAGTTGGTTTGTACTGAGCTTTCAGTCGGGCTCGGGCAAACGTGCACTAGGGTGGGACGCAGGCGTATTTGATAGGAGTGACAAGCAAGCGGGATGATGGGAAATTAGTTGAAGCGAACTCAAGTCTTTTTAGATACAATCTGTACTGCTTTTAAATGCTGCTAAATCTATTTTGCTACTATGTGTGTTTTATGTTGGTTCCCTTGTGCGATTGGATTGTTTCACTGAATTGTTTTTATGTTTTCTGTGGGAACTGCGGATGGAAACTAGCATTTCTGCTAAAATCCGGTGCATTTACACTACTTAATGTGGTGTTCATTAATATACATTGTCCCGTCTAAATAAGCTTTGATTTGATTAGTGGGCATGCATGTTTCTGCGTGCGCGTGCACGGATCAGCCATGAAATTATGATCAGTGTGAGTCCGCCATAAAATATAATGCAACAGCCCTCCAGTAGATTCTCCCTTCAGGGGGAGTTTTATGTTGAATTTTCATCGAATCTGTTTGAGAGGGGTGTTGACAAATTTGAATGACTGTTATCGAGACTAATTTGTAACGCCGCTGAACTCGTGGCGGGTTACGCTGAGCGGCGCTCCTCATATTTCGTCGCCCTGATGCATATGAGTGACCAAAATTTATCGCAGGGCTCTTGCATTATATTCTATGGTGAACTTGGCGCTGGTCATAATGTTATGGCTCATCCGGTGCACGGTCAAAACCGGAGCGACAGGCAAAGCAAACGTGACCCTGATCTCCCGCAGGGGAGAAGCCCGACATGGATCGCAACCCACCCATCCTGAACCACAACAGCAGGGGGCGCTCCACCAGCTCCTGCAACTGCGGACGCAAGCAGGCCCCGCGCGAGGACCCGTTTGACATCCAGGCGGCCAATTTCGACTTCTTCCAGGTCAGGATTCACGCGACACTCGTCCTCTCTCTTGATCGCGCTTTTAAATGCCGTATTAAGACGTAAATATCCGTCACACAAGTTTAATACGGCTGCTCTTCCCGGATAGCTGCTGGAGGAGAAATGCTGCGGGAAGCTGGAGAGGATCGACTTCCCGGTGTTCCAGCCCAGCACCCCTGACCCGGCTCCGGCCTGCAACCAGGTCCAGCGGCTGCCGTGCGAGGCCTCGGGGTCGGCCGAGGCGGAGAGGCTGAAAGAGGCCAGCACCGCTCAGAGCCACACGCCCGGAGACACCAGCCTGAGCCTGGCCCTCAGCCTGGGCCAGTCCACCGACAGCCTGGGGCCCTACGGCGACGGGGACGGAACTGAAACCCAAGTCCAGCAGAAGAGGCCGAGCCTGGTGGACCGCCAGCCCTCCACTGTGGAGTACCTCCCTGGCATGATGCACTCTGGCTGCCCCAAGGGACTCCTACCCAAGTTCTCCAGCTGGTCTCTGGTCAAACTGGGGCCGGCTAAGTCATACAACTGCCACACCGGTCTGGAACAGCAGGGCTTCCTACCGGGCTCGTCCTTCCTCCTACCGTGGGACTTGGTGATTCGCTCCCGGTCGGAGGAGGACGCGGGACTGGCGGAGTCTCTGGACGGGGGCACCTCCTCGTGGCCGGCCCCCAACAAGACGCTCGTGGGAAAGCGGGGGAGCACGGGGGGGCTCGGCAGGAGCCGCAGGAGGGACGACATGGCTCGGGTCTTCGTGGGGTTCGAGTACGAAGACAGCAGAGGGCGGCGCTTCATCAGCTCCGGGCCGGATAAAATAGTGAAGGTGCTGGGGCCCGGAGGCGCCAAAGACCCCGCCACCAGGGTGCTGAACACCGACATGCCATTATATTTCCCCTCGCCTTCCCAGGGCCGCAGCCTGAAGCCTCACTTTGCCCAGCTGACTCGCCTTTTCGTCGTGGTGCCCGACTCCCCGCTGGAGGTCACCCTCAACCCACAGGTGAGCCGCTGGATCTGGCCCCGCGTGGCTCCCGTGACCAGCCAACATCCGGAGCGCCGCCGCCGGCCTTGTTTGTCATTTAAGCGCGTGGAGCTGAGCTCAGCCCGGGAGCCAAATCAGTCGCTCGGTCGTTTAGCCTAAACAAACATGGATGACTGACTGTTGACGTCCGTTGCAATGATTGTTTTTGCCGACGTGTTTCCAGGTGCAGCCGGGCCCTCCTCCCTGCCCGGTCTTCCACCCGGAGCAGACGGATTTAGTGTTGCCCCCCGATGGCCTTTGGGTGCTCCGCTTCCCTTACTCCTACGCGACGGAGCGCGGGCCCTGCTACCCGCCCAAAGAGAACCAGCCCCTCAACAACTACAAGGTGCTGCGAGGCATCCTGAGGGCGTCGACCGCGAACCCGCCGCCCCAGTGACCTCAGTGACACCCTCCTGGACTCGGTCGTGTTTGTCGAATCCGCCTTCGGACACGCTGGCTGAGAAGATTTAAGTCTCCGTTTCTTTCTAAATCAGTGAAATAAACGACATTTACCCATGTAACTGCTCACACACGCATAATGGTTAAAGGGAGTAGTCCCTGATTTTTTTCAACTGTAACGTCCAGTCAGTGTTGATGGTGAAGGTGGATCGTTGAATCATGAAGTTCCCCAATCTGTGCCATACGTTGCCATACCGACTGACAAGTGGTCGCCAGTTCTGCCTGACCTCCGACACCAGTGACATCACCGGTGTTAAGGGAGAATTACAGGCTGTTTCAGCTTGAAATTTCTAGTCTCCGCCTCTGCGTCGCCAGGGGCTGTGCTGCCGCCCGCCGGGCACGCCGTTGATGAAGCTAAACCTCCTCGAGAGCTTCGGGAGTTTGGCACCACAACCTTAACGCGCTGCAATGCATCCTGGTGCATGTAGGCCGCCCGGATGTACCGAAGCTCAGAACTCTTGATTTCTGAGTCAACGTAGCTCGCGCCGATTTAATTTATCGCTTCAATGAACTGCATTTACCCATCAGCACTGTTTTGGACCCGGAACGTGGTGAATTTTCCTTATTGTGTCACTATTTTTAATATGTTTTTTAGTTTTTTTTTACATCAACAGCGCGAGCGTGTTAGCGACGTTGCCGTGGCTATGGACTCAGGTGGCATCTCCGGCTTGCGAGGAGACTAATCGGCTGGCTTTTAACATGTAAACGATCGTTTTGTTTGCTCTGTCGGCCAGAGCGGCCATCTTGAATCGGGAGTGAGCTCGTTTCCTCACGCCGGTGCAGAACAAAGCGGCGCGCGAGTCGGACGTCAGCAAGTTCATGCGCCATTTTTTTTTTTTATGAAAAATAATCAGTCAACACAAAGTCTCTGACGTCAGCTTGGTGCATCGAGGCCCTCAGGCCTCAGCGGCTTGTTTTCGTCGAATATCCATCCGCTGGCTGTAACTCACATCTTTAGGCAGGGCTGTAGACTCGGTTGAGAACTGGTCAAACGGGGCAGCAACACATGATGGACTTTCTCTGGGAGCTCCGGGTTTGTTTTTCCCCCCCCCCCCGGATCATGTACGTCTCCTCCCAGTCGTGCTCTTTCCGTTGCGCCGTCCTCATCATCATGGAGAAGTTTGGCACAGTCGCAGCACTTCGGGGCAGATATGAAGCACATAATGATAATGTGGCAGTGAGAGGGAGCAGCAGCAGTGAAGCAGAAGACGTGAGGGTGGGGGGGGGTTAGGTTTTGTGGAGTCTTCATCATGTACATGAAAGCACAATGGTGTCACAACACACACACACACACATACACATACACACGCATCCTTGTTGGCATGGATTACCACTTAAACCTACCCAAAACACGGGCCACTGGGGCGGAACGTGCTCCTATTTTCCTGTAAATAAAAAGTAACTGCTGGTGATTCTGTCTCAGCTGTTTCTTCGGAACGTTCCGAGTAAAATCTGCTCAGTTATGTGGATGTCAAGAGGGCGGAGAAAAAGTGCAGTAATTTCCCTTTAAGTAGTCTAGATTATGTCACTTAGCAACAGCCTAAGGATCAGAAGCTGGGGGGGGATAAGGTAGTTTTTATTGAAGAAATGGGCTTTCTGCGTTTTGTCCACTAGATGGTGTTAGATTCAATTTTTTTTTTAACTAACAGCAACACCTCGTGGACGAAAGTGGCCCACTAAAAGTTGGGACTAACCTGTTCCACATCGAGGAACTGGCCCAGATACACTGTTTGAGCGTTCTCTCTGGCAGTCTAGGCATGACATAGATAGGTGACACACATGGTCAGATGTCCATGTTTCAAGCACGCACTGACTAGATTTACGTGGTCAAAGGTCACGGTCACTGTGACCTCAAGTCTCTTGAACTTGATGCCTGAGGAACGCCTGGAGGGAGCCTCTCAGATGGGGCACCGCTCGGGCTCAAATATGGACTGAGTAAAATTTTAGTGGTTTAAGGTCGCTCAGACAGCATCTGTTTTGTGTATACAGCTCTTGGTGTTATACGCCGATTATGACAAAATTCCACACATATCTAAAAGGATAAAAAAATATGATCTGACAGGACATTTTGGTCAAAAGTCAATTTTTCTGGGGGTTTTCATATCCTTGTGAATAAAAGGGGGAGTTTTCGCAAATTTTGCAAAGATGTTACTTTTGGGCTCATGGACGGATTGATTGATTAATTTGGATAGTCAGAGGTCAAAGGTCAACTTATCTGAGATTTGTCACATCCTCATGAACATTCATGGGTTGCTTAGAGTGTATGTTTTTTTTTCCCTTACAAATTTGGCATAGGTGTCAGTTTGGGGCTCAAGAATGGATCAATTTGATTTTGATGGTCGGAGGCCAAAGGTCAAGATCCATGTGACCTCGTGTCTGCCTGCCCCGACGCCCCACCCCACCACAATATTACAGGGATGCCTGGAAGGAATTTCTTCAAATGTGGTACAAATAACCACGTGGGCTCGGCTACGAACTGATTAGATCTAGATGGTCAACAGTCAAAGTCACTGCGGCTGTGACCTCACAAAGCGTGTTTTTTTTTGGGGGGGGAGGTCATAATTCTCCATAGCATCCGCTGATCATGACAAAATGTCACAAAAAATGCTTAAAATGACGTTCCGTATCCAATAGGGCAAAGGTCGACCCTCACCGCGACCCGTGTCATTCTCATTCATGTCTTCGGCATAAACGGCCACTTTGGTAGAAAGAACTGACTGGAAGGGCTGGCGGAGGCGTACGACCTTGGGCCGGTGGTGTACCAGCTCACTTATGAATGATGGGCTCCCTGCTTCCCCCCCGGGATCCGGCGCATATCGGAGGACACAACACGCTGACGCAGCCGTCACCCTGCGACCCACTTCGAGCGGCATGGAGCCGCATCTCTGACACTGCACCCCAATTCCACCCGGACCCAAACTTCTGAGCTCATTATTTCTTGCGACGCGCGACCGCGATGTGAACCTCCATATCGAGCGTCCCACTTCACGGCAGTTTGAGGAGGTCGATCAGGATTGCGTCCTCTGTCCCCGCCTCCCTCCGTTTCGCCGCTGCCCTCAATTTTGAGCCGACAAGGACCTCCAGACCAAGTTGCTGCAATATTCCCAGATTCAGATCAGGATTGAGATTCAGAAATACTTTATTAATCCCGGATGAACCCACCTTTGTCATCTCTGCTGAGACAGTTTATCATATATATAACTATAACGCTGTCTGACATCAATATCGTCTGATTTGGGACAGCTAAAAGATCGTGACCCTCGCCGTGGCAAGTGCTGGATACACCGATCAGCCATAACATTATGGCCACCGTATGGGTTCTACTGAGAGGCGTCCCCAATATTTTGGTCATCCCACTCATATGTTTAGTACCAAAAATATTAATATTAATTGGGATTGTAATTTAATATTGATATTTTGGTGACCCGAATGCGTATGAGTGGGATGACCAAAATATTAGGGACACCTCTCAGCATAACCATGTACAGTTTAACAGCATCACAAAGTACAGTCCCAGTAACAATAATTCAAATATGTCAACACTTCTCTCAAACATTATTCAATAAAAAATCAACATAAAACTCCTCTTGAAAGGGAGAATTTGCTGCAGTTCTGCTGCATTATATTCTATTGCGGACATGCGGTGGTCATAATGTTATGGCTGATCGGCGTACGCCTTGCTGCCTTTTGTACCAGAGCGGCTGTCTGTTTGGGGATGTTGGCTGCCTAATGATGTGTGTCCTTCTGACATGTGCGGCATCATTAAGCTCATCGTGTGGAAAAAAAAATTAACCTAAATGTGTTGCAAGAGTCTGCAGACACATGCACGGTAATGCAAAAAAAAAAAAAAATTCTATCCCTGATGACATGACTTTTGTCCTTGTAAAAATCTCTTGCTCCGATGTTGCTTCTGCAGATTTCTTTTTTTTATACATTTGTGATGTGAATGTGACAGCAGATGAAGACCAGCGAGCTTATTTTTGTTTTACCTTCAACACCTCAAACAAGACACAACACTTCGATGTGAAAATGAGGCTGTGCAATCACAACTGAGCATCTTAAAAGAAAAAAAAAAGAAGAAAAAAAACAGAGAACGATTGTGAACAGAACACCTACTCATATTTCAATTAAAATAAAAACGAAATGAACACAGGAGAAAATTAAATTCTCGCACCGCGCGTCTAATGTCAGAAACAGCGTGAAATGTCTGCAGGAAGTGTGTTACAGAATCGCAAATGCGCTGCATATTAGAAAATTTGCTTCTCTTTCATAAAGTCACGCTCTTTTTTTCCTTTTCTTTTCCTATTTTCTTCCAACATCCGCCGCCTTCGTACACCGCCGCTGTTTATTTTCTGTTATCGGGCGAGCGGGCGCCTAATTACGACGCATTTAATATTTCAACGGTGTTTACGGCGCTGATCACACTGTTAATCTTGATCTTGCACGGAACAAGGAAATTGATGGTGACACGCGCGCACGCACGCACGCACACACACACACACGCACGCACGTGGCCTTCAGGAATGTGGGTAATATAGCAATGAGGTTAATAACAAAGCTAAGGAGCGTGATTCACGGTCATAAAGAGGAACCAGCAGCGGTCCAGGCTTAAAGAAACACCCCCCTGCACGTCTTCAGCCAAAAGCGTAAACTTTTTTACATTTCTAGTGGCAAATGATTTCAGCTTTTATACTTTGCGTGATACCCGAACTGCTTCCGGCCTCTCGGCTCCTTCCACTGACCTCTTGAGCTCTTTTTTTTTTTTTTTTGTGAATCACTTCGGCTGACATTCAAACTCCTTAAAATTTGCACCACACGAGTTATGCATTTTTTTTAGAGGCAATGTAATATAGTGAATAGAATTAGAGGCGCTTTGGGACGGCAATGGACGACTGTTCATGCATAAGCTGCACTTCAAATGAAAACACAATGCCAGCATGGTTGCTTTGTGCCTCTGGGCAAGGGTACTCCTTCAACCTCTCATGGTGGCCTGGAGCCAGATTTTTTTCTTGTTGTTTTTATAAACTAAATAACTTACACATTGCACCTTTAACAGTGATGCAACTTTTCAGTGTGGAAAAAATTGGTTTTCTTAGGTCCAAAGATACAAAAGTTTTTTTTTTTTTTTTTATTCATGATGGAGCTAAAGTTTCTTGTTAAAGGAGCGCGAGAGCTGAATTTCAGACCACGGAATGCCCTTCAGAGAGCCACCGCAGACCGGAGGCAGTAAATCTGGGTGTGTGTAAAGCAAAAACACCCATAAATGGGGCAAAAACAAACTTAGGCGCTCGGGACTTCTGTTCCCACCTGAGCGCAGGTAGGTGGAGGCGGCGGGGATAAAAGCCAACCCACATTCGGAGCGGCGTTTTACAGCTCGGCTTTGTCTCTCATCTCCGTTTCCACACTGAATACCAGTGTGCCAAAGTTCAATACTCACGCGGGCAACAATAGGAGAAAGAAGACACTGAACTGGATGTTCTCAGGCAGCCTCCTCTTTCAGGTCGAGGGAGACAAGTGAGGCAAACACCTGAGACTATTCAAAAAGCGGGGCGAGCGGGCGAGACGTGAGTACAGCGCACGGATTGATCGAGAAATCGGGATGATTGCTGGGGGCTGAGGGGGGGGGGCGACAGCAGGTGTTCTGGAGCTCACCGGCGGGTTAACCTTCAACCCGATCGGCCACCGGACGTGACTGTGATCCGCGAGCTCTGAGGAATGTTTCACCCGTCATTTTTTATTCATCTTTAAACCTCAGATCAGGCTGGATTCTGCGCTCTGCTTTTTGACCCCCCCGCACCCCCCCGTCCAGAGGTCAAGTCTTCAAGGGGCAGGCCAAAGTTTTTGCATGCTATAGCCTCGAGGGAACTCACTTTGTGCTCATGTGGAGTACTGTACCGTTACTTTACTGGGCTTCTGCATTTGATGACTTATAGGTTCTTGCAGTCTCCGAGTCCCACCGTTGCGGTGAAAGTCCAACACTTCACAGGCGGCGAAGAGGAAAGAGCCGCGCGTCGCCGTGTTTTTCCGTCTCGCCCAACGTGATAACGTGAAGGTGTTCTCTCAGCCCGCGTTTGGGCTGAGTCAGGATTTTAGTGTTTAACGGTAACGTTCCGCTGCGTTCTTGTGAGCAAATCGCAGCAAATATTAATTTGATTTAATAGTGTCTTTATAATATGCACCTTTGAGACTTTGCTTTGAATGATTTTGGTTGATTGTGGTCATTTTTCAGTTTTTGGACGGAGTACTGCCTTGATAAATCTTTGCGTTAAGCGTTTTATATGCAGCCGTTGGTGTCCAGTTTCATGTTCTGTACACTGTAAAAAAAAAAAAAAGGCTCAAAAATGAAATCTGCTTTTACTTCAATATTTTTTTTAAACGTCTCCATGTGAAACTGCAATGGGGCGCAACAACGATGCAACTTTTATGACAAGAGGCGGAACTCACGTTTGGCCCACATAGAGTTACTATTTTCTGTGGGTTTATTTTCTAATCTTGCACGAAATGTTTAGGGAGAATTATCGTTGACGTTGACATGATTGTTTGAAATCTTTGGGAGAGCATTTTCCCGCTGTCTTGATTTTAATGCGATGAGAAGTTGGCTTGACTTAGCGTAAAGACTGGCAGCAGTGGGGAAAGAGCCCGGCTAGCAAAATGATGAATGAGCTTTTGTATGGTTAAACTAATTAAAAATAAATAAAAAAAATACATATATTAGTATAATAAAAACAGGCAATTCAGTAATGGTATCGCCTGCGTTTTACCAGGGTGGAGACGGCTTGAACTGTATTTTGTGTGTTATTGTTGTTGGGCCGTCAGACGACATATTAATCCTTTCTTGCCTTCGCTCCTTGACAGTTTGCGCTCTGGCGATGCAAAACTAAAAACCCCGCGAGTGAGCACCAGTTCTACGACGACCCAGAGCAACATGGCCGCCAAGACGGCGCGAGTTCAGCGGAGGATCGTGTCCAAAGACGGACACAACAACGTGCGGATAGACAACGTGGAGGGCATGGTGAAGCTGTACCTGCACGACATCTGGACCACGGTGGTGGACATGAAGTGGCGCTACAAACTCACTCTGTTCGCCTCCACGTTTGTCATGACCTGGTTCATCTTCGGGGTCATCTTTTACTTCATCGGCATGGGCAACGGGGACTTCGAGGCGAGCCCGAGCTCCAACCACACGCCCTGCGTGATGAACGTGGAGACGCTCACCGGCGCCTTCCTGTTCTCGCTGGAGTCCCAGACCACCATTGGCTACGGCTTCCGCTACATCTCGGAGGAATGCCCGCTGGCCATCTTCACGCTGGTGGCTCAGCTGGTGATCACCGGCCTGGCCGAGATCTTCGTCACCGGCGCCTTCCTGGCGAAACTGGCCCGCCCCAAGAAGCGAGCGGAGACCATCAAGTTCAGCCAGTCGGCGGTGATCTGCCGGCGGCAAGGCCAGCTGTGTCTGATGGTGAGGGTGGCCAACATGAGGAAGAGCCTCCTGATCCAGTGCCAGCTGACGGGAAAGCTCCTCCACTCCAACGTGACCGAGGAGGGCGAGCAGACCCAGATCCACCAGAGCTCCATGGACTTCTACATGGACTCCTGTGGAGATTGCCCCTTCCTGATCCTCCCACTCACCTTCTACCACGTTCTGGACGAGCGCAGCCCGCTGGCCGGCCTCAACGCGGAAAACCTGCGCACCCGCGACTTCGAGCTGCTGGTGACCCTCAACGCCACCATGGAGTCGACGGCGGCCACGTGCCAGAGCCGCACCTCCTACGTGCCCCAGGAGATCCTGTGGGGCCACGAGTTCATGCCGGTGCTGTTCAGCACCGCCGGCGGGCGGCTGGTGGCCGATTTCAACTTTTTCGACAAGGTGCAAGTGAGCAACGACGCGGCCTTCCTCAGCAACACGGAGAAGCTGAAACTGGAACAGGGCTACAAGAGCGTAGAGTAGCGGCCACGCGCGCAACTGCCGCTCCTGTCGGGTGTAACTGTGATATAGGCGAATCTGGTCTGGATTAGGAGATCCGAGTAAGTTTCAATGTGTCCCCTGATCGAAAGAACTGATTCTAAGGTGTCCGGACATTTTTGTATCATGTATATGAAAAGTAACAGATCTATTAGTTTGAAAACAGACTGGAGAGCCAGTCATGGAATCATTTACTGATTTTTTAGTGAAATTTGATATCTTCCAATTAAATTCATCATTTTCAGCTTCAATGGAGGGCTTCTTGTGCGTGTTGTGCTCATCAGCTGTTTACACAGAGAATCAGTCAGATGTTGTGTCAAACAATGACAAAAACATGAAGAAAAATCATTCCAGCGTGTACTTAACAATGGGAGGTTTCGAAGGGGAAGGATGGAATTTTTTCATTTTTAACAAATACCTCGGCTAGTTTATTTCTTATCGTGAACCGGTAGCTAACTTCTCGCACTCTTCATTAGCCAATATAGAGCAGTTAGCATTTTGCACAGGACCTCCGAGCGTTAGTTTTTGTGGAAATCAAGCACACATGATGTGAATAAAGCACGCATATGGTTGAGTTTTGGAGGTTAATTTTGACCAGATCTGTTGTAGAGGTGCAACCGATATCAGACTCCATGTTTCACTGTTTAGGAAATGTGATTTACACATAAATATGCTGACTGCCTCATATGGGTTGGGTGTAACTTTGGTTGCGTCAACACTGCAATAAACAAAGTCCAAATTTATCTCCTATCCAATCAAAGAGTATCCATCTACCTGGATTCACCTGGAGTAGTGAAGTATGGATCTTGTATGAGTAATTGCTAATAAGTTCACTGTTACAGAATCATTGTAACTTTTTGAGGAGCGACAATCAGAATGTAATTGATGTAATTCCTGGAAAACAGATGTAAAGCTGTTATTTGTGGGACCGATTATGACGACGTGATGGTACGTTAACAACGCGGAACAGAGGGGCCGTGGATATGAGATGCTAACAGTAATGCGTCAGTTTTGTTTTATAAATACAGTCTCCTTTATGAAAATTAGAGCGTCGCGATCATTCCCGTGTGGAGAGGACAGAACGTCTCGGACAGGACAAAAGCAGGCTGCAATGTATTGAGTGGTCACGGTTACGGTGGATAGAAAGAATACCATGAATGGATGGAGACGTTAGCGGAGGGCAAACGGGTGGAGCAGCCAGCCCTGCTGCTGCTGCTGCTGCTGCAGGTGGATTAAGTTTGTTGTGGCAACAGGCGGAGCAACTGTATCTGGTCAAAACAATCGTTCAATCCAAAACACAACTGATATTTCAGTGACTCAGACAGAAGGCAGTTTTGAGCAACAGCTCCTACGGTACGTCATAAAAATAAAAGCACTCGTTAAAAATCTGACATTTGCAGCCCTGACGTCACTGAGCGAATGAACAAAGGTCTTCTTCATATCCGTACACACTGGTCAGCCATAACATTATGACCACTGCATGTTTACCATGAAATACAGCGCAACAGCCCTGCAATCAATTCTGGAATTTGTGATGCCGCTGAAGTGTACTAGGCTGTGCTGAGAGGTGTCCCTAATATTTTGGTCATCCCATTCATACGTACCAGAGTGATAAAATATCAGGGTGAGCTCTCAGCATAGCCCACTACAGGTCAACAGCATCACAAATTATGGTCTAAAACAATCATGAAAATATATCAATACCTCTCTCAAACATATTCAATTCAAATTCTAAATAAAAGGTTATTGCAGGGCTGTTGCATTATATTCTGTGCTAAACCTTCAGTGGTCATAACGTTATGTTTGATCGGTGTATCAAAATGGAGATGATCACCAGAGAGTTTTCACTGTTCTCACCAGTAATCTGATACTCCTCCAGCAATTCTTCACATTACTATTTCCCCCAGGAAAAAAACTCCTTTAAATTAATTATAGAATTTCTTAATGTCAGTGTTAGATATGTAGAGCCATCAAAATCCTATAAGATGGTATTTGTTTCATTTTGTGGGAGAGAGAATGTAATTTTGTAGTTATGATATATATATATATATATATATATATATATATATATAAAATTAATATTAGTCCTTTTTTAGTTTAGTTCTATTCTATGTTATTTTTCTAACCCAAGACGGAGATCGTATATATAATAAAACAACTTTTGAATGTCAATACTGAAAAAGGTTAAACTTGCTTTTATCAGCCCTCCTCTTCATGCGGGCTATTAAAACCCTCCTCTTTGGTGCTTTAAATGTAAATGATGGCAAACAAAATCAGTATTCAGAAGCTTATTCGATGTCTCACATCAGACTTCCACATTCATCGAATCGGGATGACTCGAATGCTGATTCATCCGAGTGCGACAGAAGCTGCATGAGCTCCACAAACAGCCTCAAATATGCTTTTTGCTCCAGATGAGGATTTTGTCTCTGATCACCGACGTTGGAAACCTGAGTTTTCAGTTCCCAGTATCATTAAGAGGAATGATAACAATGTACAGATGGCCACCAGACTATTGTTTGACGATGACCTTGACGCACTCATTCATTCTCCACTGTGGGGGTGGGGGGGGGGTGACCCCGCCCCATCCACGAACCCTTCCGCCGGCTGGAGGAATCCAACCCACAACTTTCTTGGAATGATGCCACAGTGGCAACGAAAACTCAGCGACCGAAACAAACGGAACAATTGCGCCCATTTAAAAAAAAAAAAAAAAAGTAGAAATCAAGCTTTTACTTTGAAAGATTCAAAGGAGCGTGCGCCAAAACGACGCTCTTATTTTCAAGGTTTCCAACCGGAAGTTGAACGGGTGCTGCTTCCGGGTAAACACAGCTCGAGCTAGCAGCAAGTACTGTCACTTCTGCTATTAGTTACGTGTTGAGAGGGAAAAAAAAAAACGGTCGTAATTGCTCGTTTTGTTAACAAGCCGCGGCAGGAACGAGCTTAAGTGAGTTACTTTGGCGGGCGTGCGATGGTCAGACATGAGCGTCACTTTAGACATACGACTGAAGAGGGCGAACAAAGTTTATCACGAGGGGGTGAGTAGCCGAAGCTAACGTTCTCTAATGCGTAAATGAGGGGGAAAACGACGCCTCACGATGTGGAAATAATATACAGAAACGTATCACGGACACACTCGCTGGCGGGGAGGCGCCGTCCTCCCGTCACATGACCAGCAGCTGATGGAGAACCGAGCCGAACGCTGGCATATTTGATCATTTCGCCACAAGCATAGAAACATGTTACTATAATCTTCAAGCAACTTTTTTTTTTTTTTTTCGATACGTACAAAACAGGATGCGAGTGTGATGAAGACTGCAGTTGTGCGGGAGTGTGTTGTGATGCTGGTCTGAGGCGGGCATGGAGGTCGCTGGCGTGCATGCTGAATAGTATTGTGATGGCAACCTAACAGCAACAGCAACAACAAAAAATACCATGTGAGGGAATCTGAAGACATTTCCAAGTCGTGCTGGTTCCAAAAAACAAAAGTGGTCCGACGGGGATCTGCGTTCAACACTTTATTTTACACGTGGAAAGCTTTAAAAACACCACCTACAAAAACCCGGGTGCTGAATGAGAAGTTAAAAAAAAAAAGAGCTCCTATATAATCAAAAAACAACAGACTGGCGACAGAACTAACCATGCAGACCACACACACACACACACACACACACACACACACACACACACACACACGCGCGGTTGAAAAACTGTATGGCTTCCCAGATTCTAATTCACCTGTGTCCCCCTTA
>CAAKHG010045307.1:0-13301 GCA_901007715.1 Dactylopterus volitans
CCAGAGGAGCGTGCGTGTGCAACGAGTGTAAACATGCACACCAGCGACTGACATAACGCAACACCGACACTATGGAACCCGGGAGTTCAAATCTGGCAGGCTGGGGTCCTCCGGAAGAGATTGGAGGAGGCACGTTTAGCATATTGAAAAGCGCTCTTATGCGAGATAGATCAGTAGTCCTCCATCATGAAGCAATAATCATCATGAGCCAGAACGGGGACCCGGGAGCTGGCAGGGATTCGGTTCTCGCTCGCGGGCGTCTACAGCACGAACGAATGTTGGCCATCAACTCGCCATGAACTCCCGCTGCCCGACTGACGGAGTGGAATCGACCCGCTTTAGCACACTGGGTCCAGACGCGGTTTCACATCAAATTAAAAAGAAAAAAAATGTTTTGCAGAGAACCCTTGCACACTTTGGTAAATTTGGAATGTGGGACAAAATTTTGTGGTTCTTTCGTCGCTTGAAAAAAGAAAAAGAAAAAGAACACTGGATAAAAAGATTACTCCTACCCATCCTGGAAAAGATTTTCCCCTGCTGGTAAAGGAGCGGCGGGATTACCCCATCACACTCACGTGTTTTTCAGGATGCAAATAGTCCAATTTGATACGCCGAGAGTTGAACCACACATCAATAAGAGGACCACCAATCTGTGCCGCTGATCCTGAAACGACGCCCGGCGGCGTATTTGAGGTACGGACGCGGTGACCATCCCAACGCGCCAGGCGGATGAAAGTTAGCGACTCAGCGCGTTAACATGCCCGACGCATAACGGGAGGTTTATTTTCCACACACGCCACAGCAGACCCACTCCGACAACGCGCCGCGGCAAAAGGAACATGCGGGTACCTCGGGCTCGTCATCGCGCGGCGCTGCGGCCTCCATCTCCTCCTGCTCCTCTTTGCCCTTACACGAGCCTCCGGCCTTGCAGTTCCCGCTGCAGCTCTTCTTCTCCCCCTTGGAGAGGGCCTGCAAGCGGTTCAGGAGCTTGGCCTTCCACGCCCGGAAGTCCGCCTGGACGCTGCCGTGGCTGCTCTTCACCACGTTGCAGTCGCCTTCCCCCCTGGTCATGATGCGCATGCCGCTCAGCATCCACAGCCACTTGTCCAAGTTTTTACCCACCTGGTGAAGGGGGGAACAAAACGCTCATCATGTTTGGTTTTTGTTTTTTTTTTAAAAAGGGCCCGACCGATTTATCGGTTGGCTGATTATCGATTATTTTCAAATGGGCCGATTTAATCAGCCAACCGATAAATCGGTCGGGCCCTTTTTAAAAAAACAAAAACCAAACATTCAGACAGAACTCGCCGATATTTTCGTAAATACTTCAAGAGACTGTCAAGCCTGGCTAGTGCTTCCTGCACTACAACCTACCACTGTTGAATTGGCAGAATTAAGAGGGACTCACAGCTGTAGGGGCTTGTGAATATATTAATATTGTTCTTCGTATGCTCCTCGCCCCACACAAAATACCTCAATCCTCTGCAGTTGTTTTTGTTATTGTTTGTTTTCAAAGATGTTGTAAAAAAAAAAAAAGCTGTACTTTAGCTTTACTGTTTTGCACTTTATGCATATTGGCTTTAAAAAAAAAAAAAAAAACAACCTAATGGCTTGTTGTAAAGTCAAGAATGGTTTGTTGTGTAAATATTCTGCTTGCCTCAAAACAATAAAAGTATTTGAAATTAGCTTTCTGCCTTCAGTTTACATCTTTGTAAGAACTGTTTGAAGGGCTCAAAAGCAGCTATTTCTTGAAAAAAAAATTAATGTAAACATTTAAACGGCCGATTAATCGGAGTTATCGGAAATTTTCTTCCTTAATATTAGCCCCAAAAATCCATATCAGTCGATATCAAGTTTTTTTTGTTTTGTTTTTTTTAATGGTAAAGCGTATGAGGCCATCGCCACTCTCACCGTGTTGTAGTGGCCAACGTAGACGGAGTTGCCCAGACCAAACACCGCATATCTGAGGCCCTTCAGGTAGGTCTTCCCGTATCGGAAGTCGGTGGACGCCTCCTCCAGCCACTTGCAAAACCACTCGGCGTTCTCGGTGGGCTGCCCGTCGGTGTAGGTGGCCACCAGGAACACGCACACCGACTTGTTGGTGCACTGCCAAGGCGAGGTGCCCATGACGGAAAAAGAGAAATGCGGTGAGAAAAGGCAGTTTTCCATCAAACATGCTGTGTGTTTCCGCGTCCCAAGCTGAGAACACCATGCAAAGAACGTCTGAAGATCCGGATTAAGAGGTCTGAAGTGGTCCTTGGCCAAAACTTGCCTCATCGCACGTCTAACCTGGACTGCGCTGCCAAAAATATGTCTCACTGACTGATGAGCTGCCGGCGAGACTCTGGGGATCAGCTGCGTCTGAGCGATTGGCGCCCGCGGCCATTTTCTCCCGGGGAGATTTTCCATCGCCGAAAAACTGTATCGCTTGCCTTATTGAGGAAATAGCTGAGCTGTTTTCCCCCTCCCGCCGTGTACCGGCCAAACAATCCCCTATTCATCTCTGAATGTGGCCAACGATACAAAAACACGGAAGAAGAAAATCATCCATCTTTTTCTTCCAACTGAACAGGGTTTGTGCGACGGCGCTGGCTGTTTGGAAGGAGAGAACCAGAGCGCGCACGTAACACAACTCTTTGTTATCATAACAAAACAAAAAAACCCTAGAATTGCATTTACTTTGATTCATTCCGTTCTAATGATGCCATGCCCGTCCATGTTACCCTTGTTTTGGGCCCCTTATCTACTACCCTGTTAATTAAACACAAATCTAAAATCA
Source organism: Dactylopterus volitans (assembly GCA_901007715.1). NCBI lineage: Eukaryota > Metazoa > Chordata > Actinopteri > Syngnathiformes > Dactylopteridae > Dactylopterus > Dactylopterus volitans. Next base: position 2,780 of record CAAKHG010045307.1, read on the forward strand.
TGCAGATGCACTCGCAGTCAACATCAAGCTTTGAAAACGGTCCTCAGCTTGGCGGCAACACATCACCTGCTCATTATCAGGCTATCACTTCACTATCGCCGCGATATTACCGAGTTAAGCGGCGCCCAGGTGACAAGTCCTTTTACTTTGATTCATTTGGCCGTAAACGCTTGCCGGTTGCCAAATGTAAAACGTGCTCGGCGTGGCGCTGGCGCGCGGTACGCGAGCGCCGCTGCCAGGGCTGCAGCCAATTAGAGCGGCGCCAGAGAAGCGGCCGTCCATCCGCTCACCTCGTCGGCCAGCTGGTCTTCCGGGTCGTAGTCCTTCATGTCGACGACCTCGGCCGGCAGGCCCAAGCTCGCCACCGCCTCCGACAGCTCTCCCGCAAAGCTCTGCACCAGCAGAGAGAATTTTGTAAACACGGACGCGAAAAGTCGAGACAATGGCTTGTTTCGTGAAGCCTGTTTGGTTCAGTTCTGTTTTTCGGGCTTTTCTTTTTTGGTAGGTTGACTCAACTCCGCGACTGTTTTATGAGTTAGCGATGGAATTTCACTGCTGAAAGATGTTATCAGTACTTCACCCGCCTTGAAAACGGAGAGGAATAATATTGCAGTCATTCAGTTTGTGTCCTTAGATTTAAGATCATGTTATGTCGTGAAGTCGTTTTTGTATTTCAGCATCGTGCGTTCATGAGTATGTTGATGCTTTTTTTTTTGTGTGAAAATTGCGAGTACTTTTGCTGTGCCGGTCTGGGAGCCGTAGAAGATTTTAACACCGGACACGTGAAGTTCGGCGGCCCTGCTGGAGCAGTCCTCCTCCTCCTCTCCCTCCTCCTTCTTCGTCCTCCTTTTCTTCTTCTCCTCCTCTGCTCTGTAGACCCACGAGCCGACACCACTAGACAGGCTCTTCTGGAAGCAAACAAAACAAATGCAAAATTGATGAGGAAATAAATATGTAAATAAGAGTGTAAACACTCATTAGAGTACCGAGATATATTTAGCTCCACAAACCACAAACGCAATTAAATGAGAAGCCACAGATGTTTGACCATTAAATGAAAATGAAAATAAAATTACACCTAAAGACTGTGAATGTATCAATTTTGATAGGTAAATTTCATATCCACTAATCTAAAGTCCCCAAAACTCATCCATCTTTAATATCATTCAGGGGCGGATTAAAAGGGTTTTTTGAGTCTGTTAAATTTATGCATAACAAATGTATTTGTCTGCTATAATAGAACTGTTTAGTGCAATTTGAGATGAAGTATTCTGCCTATGGTAACTAATTAAGTGTATTTAAACCCAATTAATACATATTCAAAATTAATTACTATTGCTTTGTTGCTCATTTACGTTCTTGCACATTAGTTGCACCAATTTAACCTTCCCATATGTGTGTGTTTCCATATGTGCATATGTTACGGCGCCAAGTGAGAAATGCAATAATTCGTACGATGCCGAGAATGTTTGTTCGTCCGAGTCAGAATCAGGTTTCATGGCCGGCAAGTTTATGGACACAAACTGGAAATTTGGCTCCGGTTTAACTTTGCCAACACTGCACAAGAACTCAAAATTAAATATTGAAAAAACATACTAAGAAACTAATATGCATCTATCTTTGTGTTGCAAAGTGTACAGGTCTGTGGTGCAAGTTCAAAGTTTAGGAGTTCAAGGATGTATGAATAGCATGAATATTGTGCCCGTGTAGTTATACCTGCACGGAATTATTGCAGAGCGGCCGTTCAGGTAACATGACTAACATTGCTGCTGTTCTGATGTTTTGCGGTGGAAAAAAAGAAAGTAAAATAAAAACAAACAAACAGTAAACTGGGTCAGCGCGACAGGCTTGCGAACGCGAAGCATTTCAAACACAACGTGCCATGTTCAGTTTGACATAAATTAGCGCGCGCACACACACACACACACACACACAGACTGACAGTACTCCCAGGTCTCAGACAGATAAAGAAAAATGGTGTCATATCATCACATTTTGTGACAAGAAAAACATTCCCCAGCACCGGATTTCGGATAAAGCCCCTCGCTTGTGGGGTGGGACGATATCGGATCACACATACACCTCTGGACTTTCTGATCTGGCTCCTGCTCTCCAAAACCCATGCAAACCCCCCCGAGAACATGGAGCCCATTCCCTGATCACATTAACATAAACAACGCTGTCTTCCATTTTCTCCATCCAGCTCCCACTGCCGCGCGCCGCACAGCTTACTCATCTTTGCTGCTGTGTGTTCTTGCATGGGTGTGTTTGCCGAGTTTAAAAAACAAACAAACACAAGAACAAACAAACAAACAAACACATTAAGAGACGTTTCACCTTCTGCAGCGCCATCTTCACCGAGAACCAGAGGCCCAGGCCGAGGGCGGCGGCGGTGTACAGGTAGAGCCTGTTGTGCCATATCGAGGTGAAGTATCCCTCCGGGGGGCTGCGGGGGGACTGGGACACTGGTGGTGGACACACACACACACACACGCACGCACGCACACACAACAAACAGCTGTCAAGGATGCGGAATTAAAGCGACTGGCTTTTCGTTAGCGCAATAACAGAGCGCAAAAACAATCGACGTGCGCGGCGTTTAAATCGCAGTTTTGGAAAAAAAACAAAACAAACAATCACCTGCCGCGGCTAAAAGGCGGGTTGCTAGCGATCCCGCCGCAGCTAGCTGGAACCTGACCCGGCCCGGGCCGAGCCGAGCCGACGGCCCGGAGCGAAACTCACCTTTGGTGTCCGAGGCGGACGCGGCGGCAAAGAGGAGGGAAGTTATCACGATAAAACCCCGCGCCATTGCGGGTGCTTTATTGGGAAACATATTCCCAGGTCCTCAGCAGCCTGTGCAGGGGGGAACCATGTTGCTGAGCCGCGTTGCATGCTGGGAAGTGTAGTTAAAGACGCCGAGCAGAAGCCTCCAGGCCAAAAAATACTATATATGGCAGGTTTTAGTGTGTGCAGCAAACGCTTTTTTTATATTATTATAATTTTGTCCTGAAAGTAAAAACTGTCAGGTGTGAATATCAAATATATCAACCGTCCTTTCACCGACCAGTGAAAGGAAACTAGTGAGCTTTATTTTGAACGTCGCTACAGGAAGTACGCGCATTCTTTACTGGATTCGAAGTTTGCTGCAAGAAAAGTTAAACGTTTGATTTAAAATATTGAATCTAAAAAAATCTAAATGGTCATTGTATAGATATTCATTGAGCAATTTTTTGCAATTTTCTTATTTATAGACATATACTGTATCTTTACATGAACTCGTTTGAATAGGCAGCAAGTACAGATTTGTTGTTTTTAAGAAAGCAGCATTAGTTTGTGATAAACTTTGCCCAGACAAATTGATTCTTTAGTTTTTTTTCATCATTTTGTAAGTTCCAATGCTCACAAGAATACAGAAGGGGGTGGGGGGGGGCTATGCTCTCCGACTGAGGCGCCGCAAACTTATTTAAAAGACTATATTTGTGAGAAGATTCTTAAAAGCTCGAGGCTCGAGTCCCCAGCCTCTGCGCTGAAGAGATTCAATTGAAAACAAATCTGTAACGTATCAGCAGTTCTCGGTAATGTGTTTGATTGCGTTACCGTCAGCACTTCTGGACTCTGAATCGTTCACGGCTCCGTCTCTCCTCCTCAGAGGCCCTGTGCCGTTATAGTTATGATCAGGATCATTCATAATTTAAATAAGGAATGTTATTTTTATCAGACTGAATGAGTTTGCTCTGCAGCATATCAACATATCCCAGTATGCAGTCACTTTCTGAATTTCATGGTTTGTGCAAAGTTATGAAAGTTTGGAAACCGCTTCAAGATCAGAAACGAGTGATGCCTGAATCTGAATTTACTCCCCGAAAAATACAAAAATGCCCTATTTTCAACAACCTCGGCTTCAATTTCAACGTAAACTCGTGTAAAAATTTCACATTAATTGTAGTTGTGGACACAAACTAGACAGAATGACAACAGCTCAAAAGTGAAGCCAAAAGACCTTAACGGCGACACAGTGCAGGTCATAAACCCCGCACCCCCATCCGTGTTAGAGGATGGGACTCGAGCCAGAGTACAATGTTAAAGTACCTTTCATATCATTTTTTTTAGAGCTGTTTTAGTTTTGTTCATTTCTTATCACTTTGGCGTCATTTTTGTACAACATAGGTTTGTAATATTATATAAATGAGTTATCAGGACGAAGTAAACAGCATTTCACAGCATATACAGTGTGTTAGCTCATACAGAAAACACAATGCAAACACCAGTGGGCCAAAGTCCCACCACAGATCCCCCTAAATACATCTTATAACGTGACACATGACAGTGTTTGTGCTTTCTAATGCAAAGCCAGTGCATCAGTATTAAACAGAAACCACTTCTGCTGCCGCACAATCTTCCCGTCATTAATTATTACATAACCGTACAAATTTCCAACAGTGACAAGGATCCCAAAAGAAGAAATAAAAAGGGTTATTCATGAGTACTTATTTTCCCCTATTGGGCACAGTGTCACTGTAGTTCCTTACTGTCACCACGAGGGGGCAGAAATACAGGAAACAGTCAGCTCGCGGCCAACAGGCGGACTAAAAAAAAAAAAATAATAAAAGCTTTAATGTTATTTCTGTACAGCGTCGTACAGCAGTCTACATAGGCATGGCTGCCATGGTGACGGAGCCATCAAAGCAAGAAAGGTTTGTATACCCGGCATCGAAAACATGAAGGTAAACAGGCTGCGCCGCAGTTCTACATTGTGACCACTAGAGAGCAGCAAACGCTCCGATTGCCCCCTCCGCGTCAAGGTAGCGCCATCAACGTCGACAGTTCGCCGCTTCCGGTGTTTATCTTCAAAATACAGAGAATATTACTAACCGTTTATGACTGCCAAGCATTTAGAGCCCTGCGGCTGGTAGTGTTGCATATTCTTCTAAGTATTTATGACCTTTTTTTCCCCCCGAGTAACCGTCCAGAACTGCAGTGAAATCTACGTAGTTCGTGAGCACTAGCTAACGAGCTTCTCTGCTAAACTTTTATCACCGCCCTGAAGCCTCAGCGGCTTTATAGCATATTTGCGGGGCTAATGCTGAAGCCCGACGAGGCCGACACCCTCCGCACACATCTTAATGTCCCACCTAAAGTGTGTCTAGTACACTTTTAACACGAGATATAAAAATAAAAATAAAAAAACGGGTGGTGAAGTTCTGAGTTTCGATGTAGTGCCCCATTGTGGCCGCCGGGTGACGGTGTTCCGACAGACAGCATAGGAAGCAAACGATCAGACATCTTAATATTATTCTTAGATTTAATAAGGTGCTTCGAAATACACGAACTCGAGACGCGCGTGTTGGGTGAAATTTAAGTTTAATACACTTTTTCTTTTTCTTTTTTAAAAACGATCGCAGCTTGTCATCGGGGGGTCGACGGAGAGAAGCGAGCGGGAGCGGAACGGAACCGGGGTGCGACGCCGATGTTTCACGGGGGAGCGTAATCGGGAACGCACACACACACACACACACACACGGCGTCGACGCTGATATTTTGACAGCAGCCTCGGGAGACAGAGAGAGTGAGGAGCCTCTCCCCTCTCGCCGGTCGTGAACATGTCGATATTCACGCCGACGAATCAGATTCGGCTGACGAACGTAGCGGTGGTGCGGACGAAGAAGGCGGGCAAGCGCTTCGAAATCGCCTGCTACAAGAACAAAGTTTTGAGCTGGAGATCGGGAGCGTGAGTACCAACCAGACGCCGCCGACACGCGCCTCCATGTCATACCGAGGGTGTCATCTCGTTTGTCCACCGAGGGCTTGGTATTTACCGCTTAATGACTTTGGCCTCTCGTGGCTTCAGCTAGACAAGCTAATATAGGAAGCCGCGCGCGTGTGTGTGTGTGTGTGTGTTTCAGAGAGAAGGACCTGGACGAGGTTCTGCAGACGCACTCTGTCTTCGTGAACGTCTCCAAGGGCCAAGTGGCGAAGAAGGATGACCTGCTCAGCGCGTTTGGCACGGACGACCTCACGGAGATCTGCAAACAGGCAAGGAAACCCGCGCCTCGGTGACGTCAAGGGGCGTCACACGCCCATCAGCCATAACATTATGACCACTACATGCTTATAGTAGAATATTATGCAACCACGCCTGCAATAAAACTCCAACAGCAGGAGGAGTTTTGTGTTTAGTTCTTATCGAATGCGCGTGAGAGAGGTGTTGGCATATTTGAGGTATGTGTAGTGTGTGACGCTGTTGACCTGTGCTGGGGTGAGACTGAGAGGTGTCCCTAATATTTTGGCGCCCAAATGCATGGGAGTGAGATGGCCGAAATATCAGGGACGCCGTTTGTCATAAACGGAGTGCAGTTCAAGAGCGCCACAGATCACAGTTGCAGTAACAATCACTCAAATATGTCACATTCGCCGATCAGCCATAGCAACCAATTTGAGGCAAAGCCAAAATCTCTCCCATCGCCCCCTGGTGGATGTCCGCAGGATACGTGATGAACCCGCCTCCCCCATGTTAGTGGATGGAACCCGTGCGTAACAGAATTCTAAGAAATACAATCTATAATTTCTTCTGGAAAACAGTTTCTGCCATTTCATTTTAAGTGTTCATTTCTTCTAAGTTTTAATTTTGATTAGTTATTCGATGCCGTAAATACGGGTGTGGGGAGCAATTGCAGGCTTCCGTTGAGGCATTGAACACAAGAAAGCCAAGAGAACACGGAACGCTCGTTTTCTATAGCTGCTATTGTCGGTTCCAAAGTGTAAAAAATAAATGATCGCTCAAAGTTAAGTTGCGCTGCTCCTATTTCCTGATCGCTACCGTGCAAAAAGTTTGGGGGCACCTCCTCCATGCTACACCTGCAGTGGTCATAATGTTATGGCCCATGTTGGCCATCACCTCCTGACTTTTTTTCCCCTCCGTTTTCCTCTTCTCTCCGTGAGGGCAGATCTTGGCCAAAGGCGAGCTCCAAGTGTCAGACAAGGAGAGGCAGAGCCAGCTGGAGACGATGTTCAGGGACATCGCCACCATCGTGGCGGAGAAGTGCGTCAACCCGGAGACCAAGAGGCCGTACACGGTCAGCCTCATCGAGCGGGCCATGAAGGACATCCACTACTCCGTCAAGGCCAACAAGAGCACCAAGCAGCAGGTCACCCTCGCGCGCCGCGCGGATCCACGCGCTGCTTTCAGCCTCACGGGCTGATTCCTAATGACTCAAAAAGACGCAAAAAATCCTCAATCTGAATATCTTTTATGTGCAAGAGCGTTTTATTTGTCGGTAATAAAGTCAGTGGTTGTAGATGGCTTTGAAGAGGTGTGTGTTGAGGGGCGTCTGAGTGGATGGAGAGCGCAGAGGAGCGTGTGATGTTTTTTCCGTCCTCCCCTCCAGGGATTACTGTCTCTTACGTTATTCATTTAGGTTTTATTCATGTGTGACAGCTATTTTTTTCCCAATCAGTGTCTCCCATCACAACACTGACTCTCCGTGCTCTGCCGTTCCTGCTTGCTCGCAGGCCCTGGAGGTGATCCGGCAGCTGAAGGAGAACATGGAGATCCAGCGGGCCCACATGAGGCTGCGGCTGGTGCTGCCGGCCAAAGAGGCCAAGAGGCTGAAGGAGAAGCTGAAGCCGCTGCTGCAGGTCGTGGAGAGCGAGGACTTTGACGAGCAGCTGGAGATGGTGAGGGGTCGCCCAGGTCTTCGGTCACGGTGAGCCGCGGCCTCTCGTGAATCATCACCGCTTTAAGGTCATTGTTTTGTGTTTTTCTCCTCCTCAATCTCCCGGCGGTCAGGTGTGCCTGGTGGACCCCGGCTGCTTCAGGGAGATCGACGAGCTGATCCGCTGCGAAACCAAAGGCCGAGGCTCCCTGGAAGTTCTGAATCTGAAGGATGTGGAGGAGGGAGACGAGAAGATGTAGGAGCTCCAGCCAGGCAGGACCGCAGCTCCCCCGCCACACACTAACACGCTGCACTCAGGCGCGCCCACCGCAAACTCCTTTTAAAGGACTATATTTCTCCGCGCCGGAGGTATTCACACGCCTGAAAACAAGCCTGCACCACGTCAACGCTGGGTGGGGGTGTAATTTATTGCATTAATGTCAGCGCTCCCGGACGGAGTCGCGTCCGCCCGCCGTCGGACCCGGAGGGGTTCAAGGTTCCGCCTGGTGTCCTGAGAGGACATCCCGCACGGTCCCGGTCGGGATCGTTCGTAATTTAACTCAACACTGTTAATTTTTCAATCCATACCGAGTGAGTTTGCTCTGCGGCACGTCGACGCTTAACGCCATGCGGTGACTTTTTGGATTTTCGTGGTTTGGAGAAAAAAAAGTTTGGAAAATGTTGAACCCTCCTGTTCTCAAGGTCAGGAAAGAGTGACGCCTCAATCGGGATTCACTCCCTGAAATTTAACGTACAACGCAGACCAGAATATGAGATTTGACGGTAATCGTATCCGTGGACACAAACTAGACGGCAGGAAAAGCTTCTCGAAAAGAAGCCAAAAAATCTCAATGGCTACAGCACAGGTCATAAACCCCGCCCCCATCCACGTTAGAGGGTGGGACTTTAGCCAAATGAAAAGATCAATGGAATCGTCATTTAATTTTCCCCAGTTGTTAGTTCTTTTTTTTCCATTTTTTTCTAAAATTGGTTTTCGTTATTTAACGAAAAGAGGGCGTGGCCTCATGACTGACAGCGGCTCCGAGTGAAACACAGGAAATCGGATTTAGAAGCCTGTTGTTCCGGAAAGTTGAGAGGACACGTTGAGCCAACTTAAATCTGTAAATATTAACGAGAGTTGCAAATCGACCAACCGATCGCTTTCAATTGAGGTGGGCGGGGCCTCGATGCTGCAGCCAAACGCTGTGGCTCCGGATGACATCACCAGCACGCAGGACGGCAGCGTCTGAATGTGGGACGTTTTGGCATCGTTCTTGTCAACAGGAGGGTCGCGACGTTATATGAGAAATGAGTTATCTGCATTAAGTAAACGGCGCGTTAGCTTCGATGTAGAAGGCGGCACAAGCGCCAGCCGGGGCCCCAAAGGTCCCACCGCGGATCCCCATCAATAAACCTGGTAACACGACTGTGTTTGTGCTTTCTCGTGCGGCGGCCATCGTAAGTCAACAGAAACCGCGTCCGCTGTCGCAGGCTTCTCCAGCCGCCATTCAGGCGCGGTCATCGCACAGCAGTCCCCTCACATTGGGTCTGATCTGCGCTCGTACTGGCTGCGCGTGAACGCAGTCCTGTGGATCGCGCTCAGCGGGTGACTGGCCTCCTCCTCCGCATTCGGGTGTCCGGCCCGCTCGGTCGCCCGCCTCTCAAAAGCGGGACATCTGGTGGTGAGAAAGGCCCCTCCCGCCAGCATCAACGCGAAGGAGACCCATGCGAGGTACAGGGCCGGCCCCCAGTCCCGTCTCAGCTGCCCGGCGCCCTCCAGTGGCTGGCTGGTGAGGTGGCACGTCCAGGCTGTCGGAACCAGCAGCAGGATCCCGGAAGACACGAAGAGGCCGCCGGAGAAGACCTTGACCTGCCCGCGCTCGGGGAACCACACGGCCCCGGCCGCGCCGATGGCGCAGGCGAAGGCACCGGTGCCGATGGACGCCGTGATGAGCGCTCGCCACGTCCGGAAGCTCCCAGAGAGAGTGAGGAGAGACCGGTAGAAGGAGCAGTGCAGGCTGCCGTCGTGGGCCAAGTCCCAGTGATCCCACTCCAGCCACACCCCGTCCCAGTACGCCGGCAGAGAGGCGGTGCTGTTGTCCAGCGTGCCGCTCACCGTCCACAGCGCCAGGCAGCGGGTCAGGATGGCGCAGAACCAGCCGGCGAGGCCCAGAGCCAAGGCGCCGAGCTCCAGCTGCCGCTCCATGGCTCCCCGGCGGCCTCTTCCTCCTCTTGTCCCGTCACCGGAGGCCCGACCGCCCGAGCAGGAACAGCCGAGAGCGGAGCGCGGCCGGGCGGAGCGCGTCAGCGTGTGCGCAGGCGGAGTGTGTGCGTGTGAGGGCCGGTGTGTTTGGCATGCCCGTTCAGGGAAAAAGGGAGGAGGGGAAGAGGGGGGGAACCAGTTCTTTGGTATTCGAGAAAAAGGAAGAAGGCCGGGCGGAGGAGCGGAGCGCTCTTGTTTGCTCTGCCGTGGTTTCAAAACAAACCGTCTCGCCCAGTTTGCAGCGCGAGGAGGGAACAAAGGCGCCGTTGTCCCGTGATTCGTGATCCGTCTTGTTCCTGAGAGACAACTGGGCTTAAAGGGCCACGCGGCCCCTTTTGTTTTCCCCCCCTCAGCAGCAGTGCAGCTGGATTCGCCGGCGCCGACGCCACCACCGGCGATTCTCTCGCTTGGCACAAACGGCGTGTTTAAAAAAAAACAAACAAAACAAACAACAACCCGACAGCATTTATTTGGAAGATAGAAATCACAGGCGTGCGAGGTGTGAGGGCAAAAACGGAAAAAAAGCACCGATGGAACGTGGCGCTTTAATGCAGAAGATACACGTTCAAAACTATTTCCTGGGTTTCCATTTCAAATGTTGTTAGAC
>CAAKHG010045308.1:0-14808 GCA_901007715.1 Dactylopterus volitans
ACTGGGTTAGGGAGAGGTGTCACACACACACACGCACACACACACACACACACACCAGTTCACACGTTGCGCATTCACACACAGAATTGCGCTGCTCCCTCATGCTCCTTCTCATTCTCTCCCATATTAACCGTCGGCGTATCCACTTACACGGCTTTGTACAAGCCACTCAGTTTTGTTGTGCTGTTACTGCAATCAACTCGGTGTTCCTGAAATAACACACACACACACACACACACACACACACACACACAAACAAAACTAACAAAACTCCAGGGGGTGCATTCAGCCGCTCCGAAAGTGTCGGAAGAATGTCTTTATGTCTGACGGGAGCCAGCCAGCAGAATGCCCACTCAGCGAGAGAGGAAGAAGGGTGGTGATAAAAAAAATAAAAAAAAGGGGAGATGGAGGAAACCTATAACAGGTGGAAAAGAAGCCTGAAAGGGCAATAAAGAAAAAATTAAAAAGAAAAAAAACATACAAAGAAAAGTGTGTTTTCAAATACATGAACAGATTTGGGAGAGATGTTGCCGAGCTGGAAACAGCGACTGCAGGAGAGCGAGAGAGACAGAGAGAGAGAGAGAGAGAGAGACACACACACACACACACACACACACACACACACACACACACACACACACACACGCTGAGGAGTGAGAATGGAATTTAACAAGGATAAAGAAGCAGGTGGAAAATTGAGAAAAATCTTGCGTTTGCAAAATCGGTATCTTATTGGCTGACTGGGGAAATGGGAACGTGAAGGAATTACCTTGCAGCCGTGAGCCTGTCCTACTTCAGCTCCGGTCCCGCGACTGGATTTGAGGACTCCCGGCGCAGCTCCGCTCTCCTTGACTCGACTTTGACTCCGCGCACAAAAAGGTTTCACTGTGGCCGCGGAGACTCGGCCGCCTCCGCCGGCGCCTCAGCGCGTCGCGGTCACATCTTTGGCCTTTAAGTTGCGGAAAATGAACGACCGGAGCATTTGACAGTGCATTTAAAGGTGTCTTTAAAGCCGATATAATCAATAGTTCTGACTTTATAAACAGCAAAAAAGGAGGTGGGGGGAGGAGGACAGTCATAGTTTTATAAGGCAATGGTGCAAAAGTGCAAAATAAATTGATTAAAAAAAAACCTGTGTGTTAAGCGGGGTACACATTACGCGAAATCAGGCCATTTTGGCTCCAATCCCCCACCTCCCAATCAGCAGCAGCCCGTGTTCACGCCGTCTCCATGACTGTTTCCATAGTTTTTTTTTTTTTTTTTTTTTTTACAGGTATTTCCTGTGAAAAGGAGTCCAAAAAGCACCGTCATCATTTCTTCATGCCGCGTTTGATTACACTGAAGTCACGTTTGACCGCGCGGGATCTCACGCGAGACACCGAGTTTTGAGAATCGCGTCGGGGTGTGTGGGGATGAATCTGCCAGTGGGCATTGAGTGTGTGTCTGTCTCCCTATCTGTACACACACACACACACACACACTATAAGAGCAAAACGGTGAATTTCTCCTTGTGTGTGTGTGTGTGGTCTCTCACATTCAAAATATCGGTTAAGATTTTAAAAATCGTGTAATGTGTACCCCGCTTTAGTATGGCTTTCATTTGTTCCACTTAGTCGGATGTATGTCAACATTCCTAGCGTGCGCTCGCAGAAGTCAGTCACCCTCTCGTGTACGTCTGTAAATAGCAGCGGCCGACTGTGTGTACACAAGATGGGACGTTGTAACGGGGTTCTAACTCTGTAAAGAAATTCTTGCAAGCCTGAGTCCTCTACTACTGCATAAGAGTCCTCTACTACCTCATACAGGTCCTTTTACTTCACAGGGGTCCTCCTCTACTGCATACAGTATGAGTACTCTACTGCTGCATACAGGTCCTCTACTACTGCATACAGGTCCTCTACTACTGCATACGGATCCTGCACTACTGAGGAAGGGTCCTCTATGACTGCATACCAGTCCTCTACTACTACATATGAGTCTTCTACTACTGCATAAAGGTCCTCCACCACTGCGTCTGAGTCCTCTACTACTGCGTGTGGGTCTTCTACTACTGCGTGCGGGTCCTCTACTACTGCATATGTGTCTACCACTACTGCATATGGGTCCACCACTACTGCACATGGGCTCATAGTCGTGTAAATCTAAATGTCTCTAGCCTCTGTAATGTCTCTCTGAGTCTTGCCCGCTTTCACACGAAGATGCGTCTTCCAAAGAAAGAGGGCAGGGGGAAGTTGCTGGACTCCTCTTTTCTCGCGCCAAACTCGGTCGGCACATGCGAGTGACGCCGTCCAACATTCGTCAGCATGTTCAACGTTTTTTGTGGTATGGCGCATAGAAAGACCCTCGCAGGAAACTTGGACGACCCCAGACGGCGTAGTTGCTCTTCTCCTGCTAGTGTTTTGTTTCACGTTACTGTTCTTCTGTAGTTTTATGGCAGCTGGCAAGCCGCATCACCACCGCCTGGGTTGGACTGTGGGTGCTAACGTTTAAGGCTGGCTCTTCCCATTCAGACGTCTTCAGCGCGCGACTGCTCGGTACGGATGCTCGTAGCGCTACAGCCGTAGCTCCAAGTCCTCCTCAATAGGTTGTGGGCGTCGCCGCGATCCCGGTTTTCCACGGATCGTATTTCAAGTGTTGGATTGAGGCCGCATTTACATGACAACGGCCTTGCTTGAAGCAGAATTTTCTTTTGGGGAAAACTTTGCGTTTAAAAGACAGCGTCGGGACGATGATGCGTGCACACACGCGCGCGCACACACACACCGGTCTGCACGTCGAGCCATGACATGCATGCCAGGAGAGGAAGTGTCCGGGCAATTAAAACGCCCCAGAATAAAAACCACATGTCCGCATGCAAATGCGTCCCTCTGCAGAGCGCTGAACCACAAACAAACAGGAGGATGGCGGCGCGCGCGCATGGAACGCAGCTCCGCACGTCTCCGGTTTACGTGACAACAGGCACAGGTGGCAATTTCCAACGACCATGTGCTTGGACCCGCTCTCAAACGTACGCGTTTTCAGCTCCCCAAAACACGCTCGTTTGGATTTTAGTGAATGAGACTTCAAGAGCAAAGGACTTTTCCTAACCATTTAAGCACTTTATTTTTCATGTCATGTAACTGCGAGATGCGCACGTCTTCCTCTTGTTGCCTTTCACCAAACATGCCCTTCGTTCCTCCTTTGTTCCAAGGGGGGGGGTGTTGCTGCCCTACAGCCTGCTGCTCGCTGTTGATACTGTATCTCCAACACATGAAAACAAAAATAATAATAATAACAAAAAAAATAGCACCGGCACCTGCGCTACATACTGAGCACGCTCCTGATTTGAAATGCCGCCCTCGTTTCGCTTGCTCGTATATTTGATGCAGAGTGACGCCTCTTCCGCTCCGGGTCTTCGGCTCCGGGGCCGCATGTTGGAGTCACGCTGTTCGAAGACGCCGTGATGAACTTTGTCGCCAGGCGCCATCTTGAAATTTTAAATGCATGGAAGAAGTTTAAACAATCATTATATGCAAAGGTTGTTGTAAGATGAGAATACCTTGTTGTATTTCTTTATGTATTTATTTATTTTTGAAATGCTAAATCTTCATCCATTTCTAAAGCGGAAATTTCCTCCGTGCTCATTTAAAATCCCAGTTTAATGGTGATTTTTATTTATTTATTTATTTTGGTCACATTTTTTTATGTGGTACATCGTTAGATGCCCGTGCTGAAATGGTTGAAGGTTTTGCATAATGAGGTAAATATCGTATCTCTGCGAGCAAAAGACTCCGACTGCTCCCGACAGTGGGGGAGACGTGCGGTGGTTAAATGAAAACATATTTGCATGCATATGAGTTTGGGATATTTCAGTGAGGGAGTAAGGAGGACTTTTGAGATATTGAACTTTAGTGGGGGTGGGATTTGAGGGGTGGGGGAGGAGGGGGTGTACATCACACACAAAGTATGTTTAATGTTCTAACACACCTCCCCAGCACTCATCATTCATGTCTTTGTAGGTCTTCCTCGGGATATTCTACCAGCTTCTCAGTCGCCGCGGCGTCTCCTCCGACTAGTTTATGGATTTAGTGCTGGATTCTGTCTCTTTTATAATCATCATCACACCCTCAGATGCTATTTCTAAATCCCCGGCACCTGCGTAACTCCGACCGGGTTGCTTTGTTATTCAGAGCGATTTTGCTGCCAGTAGGAGAGGCTTGCATCATCAAATGAATCCCTGCGCCAGCTGTAATTACATTCTTCAGAGGCATCTAATAGACAGTCGGCGCGACAGGAAATTGTCACAGAAAATGTGCCTCGCTGTGCCGAAGAATTGCTAGAAATTAGGGAAGCATTTAAGATCTTTTCCTTTTTCTGTTTTTTTTTTTTTTTTTTTTTTTTTTACACACAACAATCTTGCCTGAAACACAACCTTTATTTATCTGCTTGTATATCTGCACACTTCGCGAGAACACATAAAAAAAAATGCTCGGAAGTTCACGTTTCAACTGATTTGTCTACTGGGGTTATTAAACAATATACTTAACGCACTTTATTTTACTAATTTTGTATTAAACGTAGCGGTCAGAAACTCTGTGGAAGCTGTATTCAGGCACCGAGTGCTTTGAGTTGGGTGCTAACTTTAGCGCGCTCATGCTCACATCGACTTTGCCAGCGTGCTTGCGTAAAGCAGGTTTAAGAGTTACTTAAGTTTGGTACTTTAAGTGCCAAACTTATCTAAGGACTTTTCGAAACGTCGTCCGCATTGCGGGCATTTGTTGTTAAAAAAAACAAAAAAACAAATCATGAGATGAATCGGTCATCGAACCGATCTGGTCTGCAGAGAGGATCATAGGGGGGCCGACTGACCCTCCATTCAGGACTTATACCGGTCAGGAAACGGGCAGGGATCATCTCCGCAGAACCCTCAGACCCTGGACACAAACTGTTTAAACTCCTCCGCCTGCGGGAGGCGCTACAGAGCACAGTCGCTCGGATGAACTTAGATGGTTGCAGCGCCTCAGAGAAGAAGAATATCATCCACCTCATGCACAGAACCACAAATGCAAACTTGCACGCGGAGCTCGCAATTCTGTTTGCACTCGTCCACAGGCTGGAACATGAAGACTTGTACATATTAGTTCTAGTTTTCTCAGTTCCTTTTTCCAACATTCCACGTTCAGCCCTTGTGCAGTGCGAGCGAAGTCCAAACCGGAGCTGGATTCCTTGTTTGAGCGCCCGAAAAACTCGGCCGATAAGGCTGATTCTGCTTCGGAGATGGTGGCGCTGGAGAAAAAAGTGAGTCACCGAACTCAAATCTGTCGCAAACGTCACCAGCTTTCCTCCCGGCTAAAAATAAACAAGTGTCTGCCTCTATATACCACGCTTTTTTTTTTTCTTTTCTTTTTTTCTTGGTTTAGTTTTGTGCCCATCATTTGCAGCTCGCATTCGTGGCTCAACGGGCGCCGAATTTACAGCGGCGATGGAGCGTGTTGCCGAGGAACGGCAACGCCGGCGAGTCAGAATTTCTCCGCTGACACATCAGCAGATTCAAATATTGTAGGAGGTTCGAACGATCTCAGTCCGCCGATCTTATTTCACGCTCGGCTCTCGAGAGCTGGACAGTTTCGCACTAGCTGAACGACCAGAGGGCTTCACCGCACCGCTCTGGCGTTTCTCTTCCAGGTTTCGCACCTCCGTCGGGGATCGGCTCAAGTTACAGAGTGCAATGACAGGCTCTGGAGAGTCACAGTGGCCCGTCTTTTTCCAAGTCGGTGTCCCGTTAAAGTGAGTCTGGTAACTGTTATTTTAAGGTGAAATCGTTCCTTGCCGCTGCCGTTGCCTATTAAAGAGGCAATAAATGCAATTGCTGCAGCGGCAAATCATGACTGCGCGGAAATCCTTTTGCGACTTTACGATATTTTTGAGCATCTGTGCATCACTTGGGCTCTTAGCAGTGGATGCGCGTTTTAGTTCTGCCCAACACCGGCTCAAACGGAGGACGTTTGGTTTTGATCTCGCTGCATTCGCCTCCAGCTGGTACACCCCGATGTTTAGGGTTCTGGTTAGAAAACAGGGTTAGGGTCTAAAATGTAACGCTCAAATGAGCTCAAATGCCAAATCCTGATTGGTGCATGGAAGCGTGGTGCACTTTTTTTTTTTTCCCCCCCTCTTCTTGCAAATAAACCCTGCTTTCACTTCAAACGGTGAGAAAAGCGCACGGAGAGAGAGATGGGGTGGGAAAAAAAAAATCTCTGATGTGAAATAACCAATAACTTTGCACGCCGTCAGGAGTGTTTCTGCGGCGAGATGAAGCGTGAGAAAGTAGGTTTCAGAGGCCATTAACGGCGCCGACTTTGATCGCACCACCAACGCTCCTGCAGGCCTCGTGTTTCATGTCATGGCTCCTGGCCATGTGTTTGTGTGTGTGTGTCTGTCTGCGTGTGTGTGTGTCTGTGGTAGCTCACTGAGCCCTGCATGCTTTATCCTCTGTTTGAGAACCCGAGCCTGCTCTCGTGCCCCCGTGTCCGTCAGCATCTTAACGAGGATGTAAGAGTCTGAGCTCGGCCGAAACGCGTCTCACCGGTTATTTTCGTTTTTGTGCCAGAGGAGAGCGGGAGGGGAAAAGCAAGCAAGAAAGCTGCCCTCCACTGGCTGGAGTGGACGCGCCGTGCAGGTTTTTCCCTGCTTAATTAATGACATTAATTAAGGCTTGATTCTATTTTGATGACCATAACAAGGGATGTGCCAAGGACATGGCTTACCGGGGCAAAAGTTCCATTCTTATACACGGATCTGAATCTGACTCACGTTTGAGTGAAATGAATCAAGAGTTTAAAAAGACACTTTAAAAAGAATAAATGCAATATGTGACTGAGGAGGCGAGTGTGTGTACGTGGGGGGTGTGTGTGGATTACATGCGAATGTGTGTATTTATGTATGGAGGCGCGTGTGTGTGTGTGTATGCAGTTCTGAGTTTCGATCTTGCACATTATTAATAGAGAAGCAGATTTTGATGAATATGTGTGAAAGGCGGTAAGAGTAAATAAGTTTCACACTTCCTCCTACTCCTTTTCGGACATTTTATTTATTTTCTGCATAATGTTTACACGTATATGATTGCGGTAACTTTTCAGGGTTTTTTTTTGTTAATTGTTTCCTCAAGGTTTGTGCATATGTCCTTTTTTCATGCTGTTTGATAATGATTTTCTCTTGTTTTCTTGTCTTTTACATGTTCGAAATAAAATACTGACAAATAGATTAAATTTTAAAAAAAAATGTATATTGTTCCAGTGCAAAGGTGGAAATCCGACGGCGTCTTTACATACATAACATACATAAACATCTGTACACACAAACAGGCACTGCACTATGAGACGCGGCACAGGGGTTCACTTTTTTTTTTCCCATTATTCAGCAGAAAATGTGATCAAGACAAAAGTGTTTAAATGGTTTGTTTGATACGGTGTAAGGACTTGGGACAGTATTGAATCATGCATGTTATAATACAAATAACCCCGTGTGACACATTAGGGAGAAAAAAGGAGTTCCTGGGTTTGAACGCTGAAAAACTATTGAGAAAACTAATGAGCGGAGCTACTGAGTCAGATTTTAATTAGTTTTTAAAGCTGAGTTTAATCAGAAGGGAGCGGTTTGAATATTCTGTAAGCCTGCAGGTCACCACAGTGTTTCAGCAGCGTCTCCGTAGTTAAATAATTCAGGGAGAATATTGATTATCCAAAAAGAAGTCCTATCAAAACTCAGAGGGGAAAAAGCCAGGGGTCACCGACGGATCGATGTCGGCGTCTGCAGCCCGGCCACAAAACACTGCCAGCGGACACTTGAACGAGTTGAGCCGAAAGGAAATCGTCGCTTTATTTCTCTCAAAAAGTGTTGTGAAGTGGACAGACTGGACACGTGATCCACATTTTCAATATTAACAAACTCTAGAGAGCTATTATGTCACAACTGAAAAAGAATGCAGGCATGATGCATTAGAATCGCAGTCCGGCTGCATCGATAATAGCGTCGTAGCATGTGTTCCAAGCTCTGACAGACATGGCTGACCATGACTCACGCTTGTAAAATGTAAAATCTAGGGAAAATGAAACCAATTCTAATAGCACAATTATCTTACCTGACCAAAAACTTGCATCCCTGTAAAGGAGGTCCCTTTGAAATGTAACTTGGGATGCACGATATACAGCGCTTGATAAATTTATGAGACCACCACCCAATCTAAGGTTTATGCCACAGCTGCACTAGATGAACTGCATTGGTAATTACTAAAATCTTTTGTTTTGCTTCTGTAATGGTCAAACCGGCAGCATGTAGAAGCTCTAATCCTGAAATGTAATAATTATTGTTATCCGTTAATTTATAAATTTACTGGTTTCCAAAAAAAAAAAAAAAACAGAAAAAAAGGTAAAGCAAATTATTATTTCTTGATTAAAATGTCAAATTATAGTTATCCACTTGCATTCCAGAACAGAGAAATTGAGTTTTAATGGTTGAATGTCCTGCTTGATTCATTTCTGACTTCTCAGAGACGCCGGGTGAGCCGGCTCAAATCAAATTTGGGTGTAAAAAGGTGAGTTCAGTTTGAAATTCCTGCTGTTCAAAATGGGGAGGCGGGGGATAAATTTGCTAAGCACTGTACATAGAACTGATGAATTACTGACCGATAAATGGAATCATTTATTATTAGATATTCCGATTAGAAGAGAATAGCCGATAAGATGACGTCAGAAAGCGGCAGTGATGCAGTGCCATTCATAAGCTGCACTTGAAATCCACAGAAGAAGCAGCTGATGTCCCACAGAACATCTCTACCTGTGATTGTGACCTGCTGTTTTGAATTTTTTATTTTTTTTATTTTTTATTTTTTTGTAAAAAATCGTCGCCATGTTTCAGGTGAATCACCAGGAGGGCGCGAGAGTTGCGTGTGCGTGATCGGAGCGGAACTCTGCAGCGGAAACGCTCATCTCCGCAGCGGCGCGGAGGTGATCGCTGAACCTCGGGTGCCGTTTTTCCGCATTGCGATAAGACGAAATCATTCGCTCCCGCTGCTTCCGAGAGCCACATGGCGGTCCGTCGGATGCGCGAGGTGGCGGGGGCCGTCCAGCGCTTCTTCGGTTAGATACAATGGCCGAGATGAAACGCGATCAGCTCGGAAGCCGCGGCGGTGGAGGAGCCACATCGCATGCGGGTGGAGGCCTGCCGCCGCCGCAGGGGAGCTGCAACAAATGCACAAACATGAGCTCGTCGTTACAAGTAACATCGGTCAGCCGACGGTCGGCTCATTGATATTCCGGCCTGAAACGGACAGGAGCTAAAGTTCCATCATCACATCACACAGTCGCCTGTTCGAAAACACCGCGGTCTCTTTTTGCTGTAAATAAATACTGACTTTACATTTCAGTCACATTGACAGTGATTCACAGCGCTGCAAACAAGGTTAAGTTGCCTCTTGACTATGTTGTTTCAATGGCATATGAAAAGATGAGGAAAATTCAGTTATCAATGTTTCTCGTTTTTTCTTTCAAAAAGGACCATAATAGATCCAACAAAGTAGCTACCAGCTCAAAAAGATTTAAGTAGTCTAAAGTACATTTAATAGGTGGGGTGGAAGAACACTTGACAGATGGATTTGTGATTTTTTTTTTTCTTCTTCTTGTATTAACAAAGTCAGTTGTCTTCACAAAGGTTGTTAAAAGTTGAATATCGGTTATCCTATCGATATCGGCCATGTCAGGCAGGCATTTATAGACACATTCATCATGAACAACATTTCTCCGTGATGCTTGTTTTGAAAATCTGAAGCAACGCTGAATACCTGTCGTTGTTTTTCAAAATTGTTGAGATGTCTTCGTTTTACTTGGTTTAATATCATTCTGGATTATCTTTTAAAGCCAATAACAAGGTAATTGAGACTAAATGAGTAAAGTTGCTTTATTTATTAGGGAAGTCTCAGAGTTTTGTTTTTGTTTTTTTGTTTTTTTTTTCATTTGTTGCATAAAACTGTTTTGCATCACCCAGCCAAACCAAGAAAAATGGTGTAATCATGTGCAATGTATATCCAGATGTGCAATGCATATATATTTGCTTTGTATATTCTGTCTTAAGCCTGTGCAGTTACAATCAAACAAGTATATTATCACTACCTCAATACCGCGCCACTTTATCGCTGTTATTACGACTGTTGGACTTAGTTATTACTCATTTTTCTTTTTTTTTTCTCTTGACAATTTTCTTACTGTCCACTTGCTGCTGCAACACCATAAACTCCTTCCATACGGGACTAATAAAGGTGGACCTCATCTTGAAATATTTGGGAAAAGTTTGAAGCATCAGTTTTGTACCTTATTTGTCGGCATTATTTGCTAACTCACGCGTATGATGTATATTTACACTCTCGCCATTCCTGTTTGCAGACGCGCCGCTTCTGCTGACCCGCCTATGACCTTTTTCATTTGTATTTCATTTAGCGCCAATTCCATTCCAGGGGTCTATTTTCTGTCTTGTCACCGTGTATGATTTTCCATTTTTCACTTCGCTCTCCCCGGCGCCCGTCTTCCTCTCTCGGCTCTTTCTTCTCGCCGCGTTCACCTCCTCACCCTTCTTTTTTTTTCTCCCTTCCCCGCTGTCTCTCCGTCCCTGACAAATGAGGCCGCCGCTCGGCCACGGGCAGGTGCATCAAGGCCACATCTCCTCCGAGGGCTCAGCCAGTCGCACGGCACCAAAGCCCCTCTCCAAGGCGTCTCCATTCTCAGCCTCCCCCCCCCCCCTCTCCCCCCCCCGTCTTCCCCCCATTTCATCCCCGGATCAGCTTTCCGGCCGGCCGAGTGAATGTCAATTACGGCCGCGGCGACTCGGCTCTCTCTTTGCTCGCCCGGGCGGTGTGAAGGTGCCCAGCCTGTCTGAGGGATCGTTATCGGACGATAACGAGAGCAAGAATATTACGCGCCGCCGGGAAGTCACAGCTCACTTTGTGATGGCGCTTCACAGACGTTTCAAGCCTCCGGAGTGGACAGGGGAGGCGCATTCCGCCGCGCTCATGTGGCGGTTACGTGTGCGCACCGGCGAGATGTCGGGGCTGTGGGATGCGGAGGAAATTTCATACTTCGGTTGAGTCTGTGTTTCATGCGGCGTCAAGCAGAGTGTGAACAAAGATTTACACTGGGAGCTCCAACGTGATGGAATAATAATAATGATAAAGAAAACAGGGTTGCTGTCTGTCTTTTTCCATTATTTTTACGTCCTGTTTCTTTGAATGCGATATCCCAGGAAAGCCCTGGAGAGAAACTCGTCGGATTTGGCGTAAATGTTGCCTTGGGCTCAAGGATGATCTGCTTATGGCCGTTATGGCCCTTGATAGGCCGGTAATCGCTCTTCATTTTCTTTTGGCTTTTTTCACGGCACCGCTGGAAGGGACCGCTGGTCGCTGAGCACCGCCATCTGCTCATTACGGCCGGACCCGTCCAGCGCTCTCTGGAGATGCCCGCCGGCCAGCAAGGTTGAAGGAGGCTTTGCACCTCCTCCGGTGGCCGCTGCCTGATCTCTCCGGTTTGCCGTTTGTGAAAGTAAAAAACTAAAACTTCAGCCGCTTCGATAGTTTGGTTTGTTTGACAATGGTGGGCACGGGGTTGGCGCCGCTCGGGATATTCTGCGCGTGGCGTGTTCTGGTGACGTCGTGACGATTCTCTCCAAGATTCGCACCAACTACTTTTTTCCCTAATGGAACATCGAAAACGGCGAGTAGAATAGAATAGAGTATGATGCAGTGGAAAAACGCCATTTAGAGTTTGGTGGCCAAAGGTCAAGGTCAATGTGACCTCAAATCTGGCCTGTGAAGGTAATATCTCAGGAACGCAGCGAGGGAACGTCTTCAAATTTGGCACAAAAATCAACTTAGGCCCGAAAGATTAGACTTGTTAGATTTTATTGGTCAGAGCTCAAAGGTTCAAGGCGGCTCTGCACTCAAATACCGGATGTCCCTGTTTTGTGAACACAGTCTCTCCATATGTATGCATGTATGTCTGGAGTCTTGGTGCCAACATCGACTGGAGTTTCTGTCTAGGTATTATATGAAAAAGTAGCGAGGACATGTCATGCTAACGTTTTCTAACTGTTGTGGTCTGTTTTAAACCAAAACCATTCGGTTGGCTGGGACTTCAACATGCTTACGCCAGCAAATTAAGTTGCCTATGTAAGACGGCGGCACGCGGAAACCCTGCCGGGCTAATTTTGGTCGAGTGTGAGGAAATAGCCATCGACCGTATATGTCTTTGTTCATCTCATTGTTTTGGTTTTACAGCACATAGCTTTACAGATTTCGCTCACTCAACTCTCGTCATGCTCATTTTCAGTGAAAAAGCGCCGACCAACTCACCGTACACGCCAGCCACTAGCTAGTTGTCCTACTTAGGGAAGCGTTTAGGAACAAAAGAGCCAGGTGTTTCCCATAATAGTTGGTGGAGACCAAAGCAGCGTTGAAAGGAGAGTTGATTCCATTATGACTGCCGATCCTGCTTTGCGCGCGCTGGATTTGAGAATAAGTAGCGGCACACCGAGTGCATTTTACGCGACAGTGTGCTAATGTTGTGTTAGCTATACTATAAATGGAGGGGACTTGAAGGAAAGCTTTCACTGTCCCCTCCAGTCACACCTAATACAATATCACAATAACAGCTGCGACAACTGAAACTGGTCGTCGCCGTCGCTCACGTCAAGCCCGATTCGATGGCCTCGAATGCTTTTCTGCAAACTGGAAACAAAAAAACAAAACAGAAAAACCTTCGTTTTTTTTTTCTAACAGCGCCCCTTATGTAATCATCGCACCATCCATGCACAACCTTATTCATGTTTCTGTTTCCTTTCTCTTTATTGCATCACAGTCGCTGGCACGCCGTTAGACAGGGGGGCCGACAGTCCACCGTGCGTCCTCAGTCGGCGTGTTTTGACACGGCAGCATTTGGTCAGCTGATGTCTCCATTTTCGCCTGGAAAGATCGCTGCGACGCGCCGCGCACGCACACACACACACACACACACACACGCACACACGCTCACACAT
Source organism: Dactylopterus volitans (assembly GCA_901007715.1). Taxonomy (NCBI): domain Eukaryota; kingdom Metazoa; phylum Chordata; class Actinopteri; order Syngnathiformes; family Dactylopteridae; genus Dactylopterus; species Dactylopterus volitans. The sequence goes on from CAAKHG010045308.1 coordinate 13,054, forward strand.
GCTGACTCAGATGAAAATGTGCTGTCCCGATGAATTATTAAAAGCCGCTCCACAAAAAGTGATGTTCCGTGCGGAGGTGGCTGGCGTAAAGTGTGTAGGAGTGAGGCGCAGCGACGCTCGCACGGTCGCTCATCTGCGCGGCGTCCAGAGCGATAATGTCGCGCTGCCTGACACGCTTTCACCTCGGCTCATATTCTTCTCCGTGTGGGGGGGGAAAAAAAGCCCCGCCTCTTCCGCATTTGAAGGACTTTTGAGTCTGGGGAGAAAAGGGGAATAAAGAAAAGTGCAGAACCATTCACATCATGTTATGTAACTGATTATGCATGATGGATAATACAACGAAATGATTACCAGGTAACCAGGGCAACGGATCTGTCTTACCGAGGGCCTGTGTCATTTCTGTACTTGCCGTTTATTTTTCTGGCATTCTAGGGATGTCTTGAGTCCATAATTTTCTAATTTTTTTTTTCTTCTCCCCCTCCGCCAGCTCTCTTTACAGAGGTGCCACACGACATCACGACGCAGAGCGGTGAGGATGTGGAAATGGCGTGCTCCTTCCGCGGGGCGGGCTCTCCCTCCTACTCCCTGGAGATCCAGTGGTGGTACATCAAGGACCACCGAGACTGGCAGGAGCAGCCGCCGCAGATCACAAACAAAGTAAGCCGCCAGTCACTGCCAAAGAACTTTCCTCCCGTTAAATATTCAAAGCGGGCCTGTTAGCGGCGCCTCGGAAAACTCGGTGCCGAAGCCATGGAACATCAAACCGGCGCGGCGAGCGGCTCGGCGCGCTCGATGCGTGCAAAAGTGTGTTTAATGCGTGTCAGCTTTTGGAAGGTTAGACCTTCCTAGACGTCTGGAGAAGGTTGACGCGGTTAGACCTTTTTAATGCGCAATTATCACCGTCCACATCGTCTGCTTCTCAAGCTGAGCGTTTAAGGTGGAATCCGTAGTGAATGACCTTTTATTTTAATTCTATTTCATAAGTCTTTTTTATTTTGATTTTCTATTCTATTTTATCTAAATCTGTGCACTAGAAAGGCTAAAATAACATTACTCGAATCATCCTAATGCACCTCTTAAGACCTAAGTGTGTGTGCCTGTGTGTTTGTGTGTGTGTGTGTGCATGTCAGACCGGGAGCTTGCACACATTTAAAACATTCTTGCACAGACGGAGTTTGCTGTTGCTGTGTATTCACCAGGCCAAAATATAGACATCGCTCAAATCTATCAAAGCGTCGCGTAACATGCGGATCATAATGACACGAGAGCATTGCGCATTACATAATAATATCCACATTTCTGCATAAACTCTTAATTTGTTGCTTTACCATCTCTGAGGATTTGATCTGCGTGCGCTGCTGACGGGTCGTGTTCATTTTTTTTTTTTTGCTTTTTCATTTTGTCCTTTTCGGAGCACTTTTCTGATGTCTGGTCATGATAAATGTTGTATCAGCTTTATTATCATAAGATATATGTATATGCATTGTAGCCCATAATGTTGGAGTAAAATTTTTTTTTTTTTTTACCTCGTGAAGTATTATGACAATGATTTATTCTTGATAGATCGAGTGTATATCTTCTCAAACCTTTATCGATCAATCTGGTCTACTGGTGTGTGTGTGTGTGTGTGTGTGTATATAGGAGCAAAATGTGTCTGAGAACAGAATTATTGCAGCCTTTTGGGCAACAGTGTATAAAATGCACGTGTCAGATAACATTCAGACGTCATTATTGCTCAGCTTGATATACTGCTGC
>CAAKHG010045309.1:0-20216 GCA_901007715.1 Dactylopterus volitans
GGATAGTGGATATGACGCTACTGACAGCAAACCAAAGGAACACAACCTTACCTCAAATAAAACAAGAGATTTCACTGGTTTACAGCATTGATGTAAACATTTAAGTCCACAACTCTGCAGAATACAACAGCTAAGCCCGTAGTAATTAACAACTATATACACAAGACTTGAATTTGGCTGCATTGGAGTGAACTCCTTGACCTGAGGTAGCTTTATCATTCACTCACACACACACACACACACACGCACACTTCACCAAGCCAACACGTGCCTGGTAACACTGTCTTGCTGTAAGGTTGTACCTCTGTATTTTGTACTATACTTTTTTATTCTGTACTTATGGTATCCGATACTTTGTACTGTATTATTTATGTCCTTTCCCCTGCATTGTGCTAAACCGCATCGACGTGCTGTCATGTTTTTTTGCGGCCCGACCTTGAGTTGCTGCTCGGCCCGGATGGGGTTCCACTCGCAGCGTCGCAGCGCGTTGTGAACTTCGTCGGTGGTCACGCCGTGGACGGCCTCCATGACCTGAGGGGAGCAGAGCAGCGGCTCGGGTCTCAATCGAAGGAGAGAGGTCTCGCGCCGGGAAAAGTATCTGAACAAGTGGAGAGGGAGGGTGGTCGGCCCCGTACCTGCGATATCAGGGCGTCTCTCACGTGCTGCATGTGAGGCGACTTCTCTCGGTCTCGCTCTCTGACTCGTTCTCTCTCTCTGTTGCTGTCCGCGGCGTCGTCCAGCTGCGGGGTCGAACGGGCCAGGTTTGCCATCTTCGCCAGGTTGCCGCCTCCGACGACCAGCTGGGACGGGTGCAGGGGCGGAGGCTGCGGCTGCAGCTGCACTGGGGGGGCCGGCACCTGAGGGGGCCAGGAGGAGCCGGGTACCGGGTGGACCGTGGGCCTCCTCTGCGGTTTCAAGTTCATGCGTTTCAGGTTGGGGGGGGGCGGTCGCGGAGGAGGGCCGATGCTGGCCTCGCTGAACCGACGGGGGTCCTGCTGCATCACCACGCTACGGGCCGCCGTCACCGGGGGCATGATTCTGCCCTGCTGATCCACTCTGACCAGCCCTACTGTTTGCGCCCGGGGCCGCGGTCCACCCAAGACCGACTCCAGGCTCCGAGACATACCTGAAGATACAGGCGGAGGCGGGCGGCGCAAATGAATATGTTACCGCTCTGAAATTCTGGTGTCGCTGCAACAACATTGTGAATGCATGAGGAAAAAAACCCAAGAAATACAGAGAATAATCTTGTACAGGAGTGAGTGATCCCGGTTCAGTGTGTTTGCACTGCTATGGCACCACACTGACACAAGGAGGCAGATTCGAGGCGACTGTGAGAACCGCAGCGAGGCAGTAAGTGAATTCGCACATGCGCTGGATGCACATTCAAAAAACAGGCCTGAGTGAGAGACTGAATGCATCAACGGACAAACATCTGCGTTCAGCTCTCGTTCCACCACTATAGGACTTCAGACAACATGAAAAGCAGTCATCTCAGTTTCGACTGCATGAGCGAGGCACAAAGCGGAAAGAGCGAACCACCGCACAAAAACTGTCGGCAGCCATTTATCTCCCAAAAAAATTGGACCATATTATGAAAAACAGATGTTGCACTGAGATTTATAATGTCAGATATTTTGGATATGACTCCTCGCCCTTTCACGCGGTTGCAACCGTAAGATGGCTGACCGGGATGCAACATACCGCCAGCATTCACCGTCTGTTTACTCCTCCCGCACTCAAAATAAGTTCAATGAGAGATGTGCAACATCACAGTTGAAAATCCCAGATGACGCCTGCTCATTGCGCGACAGTAACGTTGCAGTGACATAACGCACGTCCTGCAGCATTGTTAGGCCAGTTTTACGTTCGGTTCCTACCCGCCATTTTCTGCAGATTGGATCCCTCCTTCTCCCTGGCAGGTCCCGGCCTCCAGCCGCCGCCGCCGCCGCCGCCGCCGCCGCCACCACTGCTGCACAAGGTCGTAACAGTAAACACATTAATCTGACCGTCTTGGCTCACATACGAGGACTGACAGGTGAAAGTTCGCTGCAGTAAAACCGAGAAGCAACATTTCAAAACTGGCGACTAACAACAGTTTCTCTTTGCTTGGCAGTTTTCTGTTTAAAAACTAACGGCGTAAAGGCCACAAGGCCGTAAAAGAAACTCCTCTAAAAATAACTGAGATCGGAAACATTGCTCAGGCACTTATGGAAGTAACAGGCATTCGATGATGTCTATTAATGCGTGGGATTTAACGCAGATCCTGGAGAAGAAACTATGTTTGCATAGAGAGGCTGACATAAATAGATGTACCCTATCAGTGCAATAGTGGGACAAATGCCCTTTATGGTGTTAACATTATTCAATTACATGGAGCAAAGTTATGTTTTTTTTGCTACCCAGCTTTTCTCATAACTACCTGAACCAAACGAGGTTGTGTTTTCACCGACATCTCACTCCACAGAGGCTGAGTTTAATCAAACACAGTGGGCGAGTGAAGCGTAAACCAAACCATTAAATTCAGGGTCAGATATACTGAACTCAGTGAAAAATTGCTTCTTTTTTGCTTTTTTAATTTTTTTCCCCCCGCGCCAGGCTCGGTGGAGGTCTGTTTTCTCAGCGTGCCCTTTTTTGGGGGTGGGAGGGTGTGTGGGAGAGGGGGTGAAGGGATAACCCATTAAATATTTAGGCTGATCCGGATGAATCATGGCAGAGGGTTAGCGCTTTGCAGAGTGGCCTCTTCATTCTGAGAGACGCAGCATATGCGGACCTACATTTGTTTTTGTGGATTCGCGTAACGACGGCCTCGGCTGCCATCGTTTTTTCTGACCATCTTAAGCAGCGGAGCTGAAATTCCCGAGTCATCTTGCCGCCACACAGGTTCCGCCTGAGCGCACATTCATTAGCGCGCCTGCAAATGCCTGGCCACGCACGCGATCGCCGGGGCGCTTTCATTTCAGCCGAAAATAATTGCACGACGATGACAGATGACAAATAATCGAAATGACTGACTCGTCCGGGCCCTCGGGCGATCCCCAGCAGCGGTCCGGGTGGATGGCTCCGTGACCGGTGTGCTGCAGGCTCCCCTTCAGGGGGTTCGAGATGTAGGTGGCGCTGGATGCAGGGTTGGGCCCGGCGCTGTTGGAGGCGTTGACAGCAGCAGCGGGGGGAGGCGACGGCACGATGAGGCTCGCGGGAAACCAGCCGACTGCCAGCGTCCTCTGGTTCTGGCCCCTCCACTCGTTCAGCTCCAGGCTGCAGCGGGGGGAGTAGAACAGTGAGGTCACTAAAAACCACTGTTTAGGTGTAACTTTTGGGCCTCTGTGTTAAAAAAAAATGCGCAAAAGATGATAACCAAGTCAATAAATGGATTCTATAATGTCTGTTTATCAGCAATAAATATATTTCAAGTCGGGAAATATTAGACCGTGAAAGGCACTGGCCATGCCAGATTAGTTATGGTCGCACCAGTGTGTAGAACTGGGAACGGGAGTATTTTAATACTAATAAATTCAAAATCTGAAAGAAGAAGTGCTTTGTCTTCTTCAAAATGAAATAGTCCCACTTTTATTGTGAAAAATTTCCAGGGTACTGATGAGATTCAGGTAAGGAGTCAGTCCTGTTCCCAGATACGAGTTCTCCAGTCTTCACAGGTTATGTTATCTTTGGTAAATTAAGTTATCAAATAAAAGTCAGCTGAATCACCACTTGCAACATTTTCTCACTTAACCGAAAAAACAAAACAAAAAGAAAAATAGGGAATATATCACACAGTCACTGCATATACGCATCATTATCATATATCACCATTATATATCAGCAAATATGAGCATGATGGCGCTGAGCTCAACGTGGACTCAAGGATGAAGCGATCAGATTTTGGTGGTCAAAGGTGAAGTCGAGGTTACCATGACCTCACAAATCTGCCTTTCTTCACCATAACTCCCAAATGAATATTTTGTTTTATGACAAAAACTCCCACAAATGCCCAACAGGATGTAATGATTCGCATCCAAAAGGCCAAAGGTCGGCTTCACTGCTCCTTTGCAGAGGAGTAAACCCTGAAGCCGGCGATTCCAGTGTTTCGACTGCTATGTATTACTAAAGCCAAGAGACTCTGTTATGAATAAACAATTTTTTTGCAAACTCTTATGTTGATCAACCTCCTAGTCTTGCTTTAAAATGGTATATTAAAGGTGCTAATTTACAATATGCGAACTGCTGATTTTTATGCATTTTTTTTCTTCATCGCTTAACCGTAAATTAGGATTTCAAAGGCAAGATTGCAAATAAAAAAACACAGCTAGGTAACATAGCAAAAATATATTTTTTTTTAACCACATATCTGTTATGTAAAAGACGCCGATGATGTCACAGCTGCTAGACTTCTAACAGACGAAGCAGAGCTGCATGGCAGGACTCCCTGCGATGGCGGCTCCGGAATGCGCTCTCACCAGCGGGTCGATTTAAATCTACATTTCGCCTCAACAAAGGCCTTTTGTGTCGCTCAAGGTTTCCCTCTCTCTCATTACCCGTGGTCGATGACGGTCACAAGGTCGTTGGCCACGAGCGCGAGTTTTCTGGGTTCAGCAAACTCCCTCGTTGCTTGGACTTCCATCGGTTTAGCCTGTTGAGGAGGACAAACGACACACACACTCAAAAAACATGCATTTTATGTATATAGGTGACAGCTTTCTTTTATTTTGCCATCGAGCGACACTCAAAAACGCAGACCTCCGCCACCATTGTAGCGAGCTGGGCGAAGTTGGGCCTGTCGGCGGGGTTGCACGCCCAGCACTTCCTCATGACGGCGTACAGCTCCTGGGGACAATCCGGCGGCTTTTCCAGGCGCTCGCCTTCGCGCTCCACGCGCCACAGGATCTGGATGGGAAAGCGTTAACGTCGGAGGCGCCTTTGAGTCACAGCGCGGCACAAAAGCAAACAGGGTGGGGACACGCATTCCAAGGGCAGCAGAAATATGCCGGCTTGGCGTGCGCGCAAACGCCGACAGCGAGCAAGCGTGTACCTGTCTGCCCGTCAGACCGAACCAGGGCTCCTCGCAGTAGGTGAACATCTCCCACAGGGTGACGCCAAACATCCACACGTCCGAGGCGTGGGAGAAGGAGCCCACGCGGAGACTCTCTGGAGCGCACCTGGACCCGAACGCAGAGACGATCAGTGCACATTCTTGTTCCGTTTCCCCTCCTCTGCCGCCTTAACAGCCCTCACCATGCAAACGGGATCCTCCTGTGCGCCGACATGATGTAGTGATCCGCCTCTTGGCTCAGGCCCCTCATCAGGCCGAAATCCCCGATCTTGACCGTCTCCCTGGAGGCCAGCAGCACATTTCTGGCAGCGAGGTCCCTGTGGATGAACCTCCGGGTCTCCAGGTAGTCCATACCCGCTACGATCTGAGCCGCAAAGAGCCAGAGGCGCACCAGAGGGTACTCGTACTGGCGTGATCGCAGCGTGTCGTATAGGGAGCCCAAGGCTGCCAGCTCCGTCACCTAGAAGAACGGCAGAAGGGGGGGAGGATGAACGCGGAGAAGCCCCCAAAGTTTGACTCCAACAACGAGGCAGGACATATCTTACCATCTTGAGGGGCTGCGTGAGCACCACACCATAGAGTCGGATGATGTTGGGGTGGTCTAAGGACTGCATGGTGGTCACCTCTTGGAGAAAGTCTGTCAGTGTGTCCGCCTGCCGGGACATGCTGCTCCTTAAGGATTTTACCGCGACAGGAAGCTGAGAGGTGTAAAAAAAAAAATTTAAATTAATAAGCCCAATCTGACCTCTAAAACAGGCTCAGACGGACGGTTTTGCCATGTTAACTCTGCCTTTTAGGCTTCGGCGTCCTCTGCGGTTTGAGGCTGATGGTGGGGAGACTGAACTCAAACAGTCAAAAACAAATCCTCTGTGGCTTCGTCGCCACGGGCAACAATTTTCACGTTGTGCCATATCATCTAACCCCATGTTGATGTATAAACATTTATCACTGCAGCTACCGGTGCCATCTTGCTACTTTTCCAGCATCACTTCAGTCACTTTGGAAAAAAAACAAAAAAACACGGCTTTTTCATGGCGAGCTGTGAGCTACATGCCGTGAAGTGAAGTCGAACAATAGCTGTCATCGCTTTCTCATTGCGTTCATTTGCACGAAGGAGCAAAGCAAAATATAAATGGCGTTCCTGGACATGCGGGGAATATCAGTGTGGCGTTTATGTTGGAATGTAATGCTGTGTGCTGAACAGCGAATGATAAAAATCTAAAAAAAAAAAAAGGGGGGAAAACAGTCTCTCACCACCCTCCCGGTGGGTGTGTGCCACTCGGCCTTCTTCACCACCCCGAAGGAGCCGGAGCCCAGTTTCTCCCCCAGGGTCAGCTCGCTGTCCTGGATCAGACAGGGAAGAGCCCGGCTGGCGCCCTCCTGGCTCACGGCTGGACTGCCGCCGCTCCACTGCTCACCGCCATCTCGACCGCTTACCACCTTTGTGCGTAAGGTATCACTTAGCGCCATGTCAGATTCCGTGCAGTTTTCACGCAATACATACCCCGCTATCAGCAGTAACATTATTGTCACTTCATGTTTACCATAGAATTGACACTGAGAGGTGTCCCCAATATTTTGCCACCCTAATGAATGTGGGTGGGATGACCAAAATATTAGGGACGCCTCTGGGTGTAACCCAGCACACTTCAACAGCATCAAGAATTCAAGCCCCAATAACAATCATTAAACTATGTCAACACCCCCCCTCAAACAGATTCGATAAAAATTCAACATGAAACTCCTCCTGAGGGGAGAATTTATTGCAGGGCGGTCGCATCATATTCTATAGCAAACATACAGTGGTTTTAATGTTATGGTTATGGGATATGAAATCTGGGATAAAGGTGATGTTTCAGACCTTTGGTAACCTTGAGCGCGATTTTGTCTTGTGGCGTCTCAGAGCTTCCCATAATCTTCTTTGTGCTGGAGGGAAAAAAAATGATGCACTCAGCATGACATAAATATAATCAATATGGCAGCATAATCAGTTTAACTCCTACAAAAAAATGTGCATCTTTAATAGCCATATTTATGTAAGGAAAACAGGGACAGTAACTGCTTGCTAATTAAAAGAAATTTGTCTGTCAAACAAAACTCTTTTCAGTGTGTTTATGTCTCAATTTATCACTTGTTCTGCCTCTTTTTGACTGATTTTAATAAAACTTTCAGTTCATTTTTTGACAACATACCGAGCACCCAACAGAGGGAACTTACCTTGTTTGTGGTTTATGTAATTTTTTTAATTGGAGGCATTTAAAAGCAAACAGAGGACAATTTGTTTCAATCAGGAGCCACAGACTAATCCATCTCTTTCTTGGGCTGAACCAGACATCCATTATCAAGCTAAGATGATGAAATCTCGGTCGGGAGGCTGCAGGTATTGATTTTTACTCAGCAGAGATACAAAGCAGGCTCACCGGGTTTGCTGATCCCTATGTGCTCCAGGTCCGTCTCCTTCACGTAGGAGAAGTGCTCGAGGCGAGTGATGTTGAGGCCGTCTCTGACGCGCAGGTAGAACTTCTCCAACTGGACCTCGGCCAGGAGTTGGTACAGCCACTGAGTGTCCTGGTCCATCAGCATGACCTGGCCAGCCTACCTGTTTTTGGGGAGACGGTTAGAAGTCAGGCCGAGGACCCTTGTTTTTTTTTTTTTTCCTTGAGCAACTTCCTGATACCAACAGAAATTCACTGCTTCATCATTTTTTCCGGTCTGGTGACTCAACACAAAACCCTAAAATGTATTAAGCAAAACATCTGAGTCCTCCATGTCTCACGAAAGAGCCTGTTAAATGGCAACTTTTCTCCCTTTGGAACCTTGCGGGGTTACCATGGAGACCTAACAAAGAGCTACTGGTGTGTGATGCCGGCCGGGTGCTGTGCCAACTTTTAAACACTTTTTTTTTTTTGGTATCAAGTAAAACCAACAACCACTTTACTGTTGCCGACACTGTCGAATCGTACATGGAGCTTTTTATAACCTAACTCAGGTTTTGGCAAGTCTGAGGAGGAAAACATTGACAGAAGAGAGAGGAGGCAAAGAAGTGAGGAACAGGTGGAAAACAAAACAACAACAAAACCAAGACATCTCCCTTTCTCACACGCATGAACGAGTAAATCCAGTATTGGTGCTGCAGGGGGAGTCATGACGCATTTCCCTGCAGGGGATCCTGAGGCAACGTGAAAAAAAAAAAAAAAAAAAAGGCAGAAACAGAAGCTCGTCTGCAGTCTTAGTCGCCGGTTTAAGGTTGTTTTTTTTTTGAGCAACCGAAGTCGCAAACAGTCGACGCAGCGTTGACAAACCATGCAACCGCTCACTGAAACATGCCGCCCTGAGCCGCGAGTGCCGCAGCGCCGCAGACGTGCAGCTTTGCTGGCTAGAACTTGGGGGCCCTCCGCGTTTAATGCTATCTAAGTTTCTACAAACCATAAATCAGCTGCTTATCTGAACCGCGGCCCGCAGCGGTGAGTCAGGGGAGGCCTTCCACATTCTTCTGTCAGCTTCTCTTGGGAAAAAAAAAATTAAACATCCACGCTCTCCAGGTAGCGCACATTACAGTGCGTTCGCTCTCACATAAAATGCTTCGGAATCGTGCACCGGGGCTACTAGCCCGGGCTTGCAGTCATTTTCCACTTGACGGCTCCCGATTAATTTGCCACCAAAACACACACGCTGCCAAACAAAGCCAGCTCTGTGATCATTATGTACAGAGGGATAAACCTTTAACCTGACCTGCTCCTGAAAAAACCCAAAAAAAAACAACAATCCCTCTCGGTGTAATGACACGTGTGACCAACGATTCGGTTAATAGCTTATCTGGCTAACCAGTCGCAGGTAAACATGGCTCCACTTTTATCATTCGTCCGCCCCTTCAAACGACTGTTTACCCGGCTCAGCAGAACTTCCCTTTGACTTTTTGTTTACGCTGGCGGCCACGATTCCCTCGGCTGAACATTAAGAGACGTGACAACCACTCGGCACTGAACACTGAAGTATTCACATCAAGTGTTACTATATATATATATATTTATATAAAACCCTTCTAATCCAGGAATTTACAACCTCCCAAGAGAAATGACTGTTCAAGTCCTAAATGCGACTGGCTAAAGTGACTTGCTGGATATTAAAATGACCAATGTCGTCCAGCAGCCATGGTAATCATGGCCGGAGTGAAACAGGAAATCAGATGACATCTGTACATGCACCGATTAAGCATAACCTCATGACCACTGCATGTTTACCATGGAATTAAAGCAACAGCCCAGCAGTAAATTCTCCCTCCAGGGGGAGTTATAAGTTGAATTTTTAGTGAACCTCTACGAGAAAAGCGTTTTTTTTAAATGTTTGTTATTGGGACTGCAGTTTGTGATGCCTGTTGAACTGTACTGTTATATACCCCTGATATTTTTGGTCACCATAATGCATGTCAGTGGGATGATCAGAATATTAGGAACACCTCTCGCCCTGTACAGTTCAACAGCATCACAAATTGAAGTGCCAGAAACAATCGCTAAAATATGTCAACACCTCTCTCAGGCTGATTAGATAAACATTCAACATAAAACTTTATTGCAGGGATGATCCATTATATTATACGGCAAACGTGCAGTGGTCATAATGTTATGGCTGCTCGGTGTATATTTGGCATGTAGGCTGAGCCATAACAAACAGGGGACCCGGCTCCTATTTGATCCTTGTTGCCAGGCACCAATCAATACATGTTTTAAAAATAACAACTGCCCCCAAACCTACGGAAAAGTGGTTATTGGAACGCAAACCAGGCTCTTCTTATTATGTCCAGTCTAAGATACCTAAAAATAAGCAAGTATTTTATTCTTGTGGCTAAGGTTTTCAACGCCAAAATATTAATGTGGCGACTAGAGAAATGAAAGAATCTGTGTTATTTAGCATAAATATCTCTGCTTGTGGTCACTCTCTCACTACCTGTGGCGACCCTTACAGGGGCCCGGCCCCCTAGATTGGACACAACTACAACTAGGCATGTTATCTGAAAGAGTCATGCGGATTATAAATGGAAACTGAATGGAAATATACAGACATTAAAGGCGAATTATGCGTAATTACACTTGAGTCATGATTCTGGAGCTGGCAGGTCTTTCTGGGAGGAAGGAACGCGACAATAACGGGGCCAATAAAAGCCACTTACGACTCAGAACTTTCTAATTAAACTATATTTTTTGGATGACAGACCTCACACAGAACTGTTACATACCCTTGACAGAATATATGTTGTCGGTTACTCGTCAACCACACACGCCCTGATGAGACTGACGATCCATGACGACATCGAAACCTCCAGCGGCGACGTCGGCGGGGCCCTCGGGTCCCCCCCCCGCCCTCCTCCCCAGCCCCAGAAATCACAGCCGCGCTCGGACTCGCCGGCGTCCTCCGAGACGCGCCTGCGCCGGACAGATGCGGTTCGATTCGGCTCTAACGCGCCTCGGCGCTGCGTTTCTTGCCGTTGCGTATCTCGGCAGGTCACCGTCACCTCCAGGGCGGCTGCGGCGTACCTGCGCGCTCGCGACCTACCTGCGCGCTGGCGGCGCCTCGCTCCGCCCCCCCCCGTTTAATTCCCGCCGTGGCCACGCCCCCCTCCTGACGTGTCTCACCTGGAGCAGGAGGCCGCGGGCGGCAGCGCGCTGTTGTTTGGGTGCGCATTTTGACACACAAATGTGCACGGAATTATAGAATCAGGTGGGTTCAGATGACCAATTACTTCCAAATTATCAACATTATTATTTTACATTCTTAGGACATTATTCTAGATTATGGTTCAGTTCTTACAGTTGACTCCATCCTCCAAAGGGACTGTGAAACCAAAATAGGTGCAACCAAACCTGAATATGACAAATCTCGATGATGGAAAAAGTTGTATAACTTTAGCTGGATGCGCCTATCACAACCGGAATTGTGACACCAAATAATAAGTTAATTGCCTCCTGATCTCACAGCTTTATGATAATGTGATTAGTCACAACGCCGCGCCGCGTATTCGTCATCGGTTAGGAGATTGTTTCTCTTGAGTTCTGAAGTCTGGACGGAGACGTAACCTGCTTGTGAACTATTACAAAAAAAGAAGCTCTTGAGGTTTCCAGTCTTCCGCTGCTGCTGCCGAGCGAGTTTAGCAGGATTTTTCTCTCCTCACGTGTGGCAGTTCATTTGTATGCGAACCCGGCAGCACAGTGGAAGACCTGCATGCACCTTGCACTTCCTGGTACAGTATCCCTCCCACCCCCAGTCACTCCCTCTTGCCTGGATTACTCAACAAACACACACACACTCGCACGCACGCACACACACAGCAGTGCAGCAGCCATTCAAAGGACCCTGCAAACAGGAGTGGCTCTGGATATCTGTTTTCACTGCTCTCATGCACGTCTAACACAGCAATAAGCGATTAGGAGCCAGATGGCAATTGCTGTTCCTTTGACTTCAATCCAAATTGTTACTTTAAGGTTATAATTAGGCTTTTTTTTTAGATTGTTAATTGTTTCTGGTATTGTGACACCCATGAGTGCCACAAACAAAGATGATGCGCAAAATCAAACCAATCGCAGTGACCGATTCATGAGTTCAGTAAGTCATCCTCCACCCGCCAGGCAGCTGGTTAGACTACAACCTGATTGACAATTTGAGTCACGGCGGCGGCGAGGAGTCGCTGTTCGTACGGCTCCTCCAGCTTCACCTTCTGATTCTGAGCACGAGTGTCAGCTTACAGCGTGGGAACCCCTGTCTGCCTGGTTTAATGCACATGATCGACAGGCCTGGCTGGAGGAGAGGGGGAACGCGTGTGAATCACTGCCGAAAAACAAAAAAAATCTGTATTAGTTGTGTAAATTGAGCAAAGTAAGGGGAGAGAAATGCGATAGACTCCACTTACCTCTCATACAAGAGGGTGATATGAAGCGGCACTGCCAGAGGACAGGGGTGTGTTCACTCTTTTAATAGCTGAAGTCCATGTGGTGCAAGTGAATATCAACTCACAACTGGGGAAAAAGTGTATTTTGCTACATTTGGCTTGTTTGTTTATTACAAGCAGGCCAAGTGTGCGTTACAAAGGGCCCATATACTGTAATCACAAGCCCCACATGAACAGTCGACCGGTTCCACAGCAAACACTTTCTCTTACGAGTACGAGACCCACAGGTATCACAAACAGCAATAGCTCATGGAGGTGCTGCAGTTACACACACAGTTAGAGCCATGCAAAACACCTGGACCCTAAAACCAAAGCGGATAAAGGGAATTCAGGTGTGTAGCCAGATGTGGTGTCCGCAGCAATAGTTGGAAAACCAATTTTAGCTTCACTTGCCACCAAATCCTGAACGCACACAGTGATGAAATATGCGTTGAGGTGAGGCCGACTATATATCTAGTCAGAAATGATCAGCCTCCCACACTAGCTCAGGCTCCTTCCCCACCATTGAGGTGACATTATATGTCCCTATAACCAGTTTCTGCAACCGGGGATCAGAACACCAAGGCCCCACCGTGGCCTGCTGCCCGATCCTGACTGCACCAGACCCATATGGTTCCTCCTGCAGGTGGTGGGCCTGCTGGAAGATGGATCCATGTCTCTGCTTCAGGCTGGGCCTGACTGCACCACATGGGTGAAGGCGCAGCCACCATGTGTTCGCCGATGGGCCTTTTCCCCAGGCTTGATTCCAGGGCAGTGCCCCGGTAACCCTCAGGGCAGGGTATGCTGGTCCTTGGGTGTTATATTCTCCATACATGTCTTTATGGACCATTCTTTGTCTGACCCTTCACCCAAGATGAATTTGTCATGGGAGACCCTACCAAGGGCAGCTGCCCCGACGCCAAAGCTCCTGGGATCATTAGGACACTCAAACCCCTCCACCACGATAAGGTGAAGGCCAACAGAGGGGTAGGGCAGCGAGGCCTGGAACGGTGTGATTGGGAGGAACAGCCTCCCCAAACTGAACTTGAGTGGTGTTCAGTTACTGGACTTCTTTGCTAGCCTTGGTTTGTCCATAATTAGCACCATGTTCAAACATAAGGATGTCCATGAGGGCACATGGCACGTGGACTCCTTAGGTGTGGCTTGACCAAAAGAACGAGATCATGAATACAGGTGGAGGATGAGTCTCCTTCGCAGTGTGGCAAGGCTCAGCCTTAGAAATAGGGTGAGGAGACCAGACATTCGGGATGGGCTCAGAGCAGAGCCGCTACTCCTCCGCGCTGAGAGGAGTGAGCTGAGGTGGTTTGGGCATCTGGTCAGGATGCTGCCTGGATGTCTCTCTCGGGAAATGTCCTGGGCATGTCCCACTGGGAGAAGGCCCCGAGGTCGACAGAGGACATGCTGGAGGGATTATGTCTCCCGGCCTGGGAATGCCTCGGTGTCCCCCCCAGAGGAACTGGTGGAAGTGGCGGGGGAGAAGAGTGTCTGGGTTTCTCTGCTGAAACTGCTGCTCTGCGATCCGGACCAGGATAAGCGGATGAAGACAAGATGAGATATTTTCCACCACTACAGAATGTTTGGTTTTCATCCATTTTTTTTTTTAAATTTTTGTTAAGTAAAGTTTTCGTGGCAAAACCCCTCACAAAACACAAGACCAACATTACATCCAGGCGAAGCACAACAGCGTCATCTACCCTTTAACTGCAACACCGTTTATGCTGTCGCCAGTTGCTACGTCATCACGCAGCGACAATATTTTTCTACCCTTTTTTACACCAACGTGAGGGGAAAGCGAAATAGATTTTTTTAAATCGATACTGACGAATGTTAAAATAATTCAAAAAAATATCCAATCATTTTTCATCACGAGAAGACGTTTTTCTTGCCTTTATATTAAAAATATAAAATAAAAGTCACCGGAAGTCACTTTACGGATTGTAAACACATGGCTCGGATTCGTCGGTGAGGCTCAAACATGCCCAGACTCTTCAATATAAAGTGTCCAGGAGAATGTAAGACTCTTCCCGAGGGCTTCTGGTCCGCCGTGGACGTGTGGATAAAGAAACCCCACGTTGTGAACAAGCGTCTTTGCGGAGTTAAAGAGACGCAGGGTGAAGACGTGCGCGGAGACGCTCTGCGGTTCCCGCTCGGCGACGCCGGCTCCGAACTTCCCCCCGATGTGCGGTCCTTCCTGACCGGTACAGGTTCACCCGAACACGCGGACGACAACCAAAACCCCCTTTCCTCTTGTGTCAGGACATTTATTCCCAAAGTGAACAGCTACGGAACACACGCTCACAAAGAGCTTGTACTCAAAGGTGAGGGCTACGCAGCTTTGAATGGCGGCCAACTCTACCTGCTCTGCTCGCTTTCAATGTCTGTTTCTAATGTCCCTCTAGACTTTAATCGGCAGCGAGTGACCTTCCTCCCCTTCGAGGAGGACGCGGGAGGGCATGTCTGCCTCAAGAAGGGCAACATTTATCAGATTCAACTCCTCCTGCAGGAGTCTGGGGAATGGTGAGTGTCCACGATTTTAACAAGAAAACCCCACATATGAAGGACGTAGAGGTAACGTGACTACACGCGATAACTCTTAAAAGATAGAAGGTGTCAAGTTTTGTGTGAGATGCTTGCTTCACAATCATGTATAATGCTAATTATTGTGATAATGATTATCTTTTTGATGAAGCACTTTTCAAGATTAGTACAAAGTGCTTTCCAAGTAAAAAGAACACAGAATTTACATCTGGAGAGGAAAATGGAACTCGAGGGCACATCAAGCTACACTAGAAACAAAGATAAACGGTTTCAATAAATAGTTTCATACATACCCAAACACTGCGCAGGAAATGATCTCAAATAGCTAATGAAATGCCATTTTGGAATGCTAAATGTGTATTGAAGTGCCACCAAAACAAGCACATTAATACAATAAGATTAGAATGAGGCAATGAATGAATGAAGTGTCTGAGATCAATGAAGCATTAAATGTAGGCCAGTCAGCGATATATATGTTAATGAGGTGCTTTCAGGCATGTTTCCAAAAAAAACAAACAAAGCACAAGAGATGCAGTTTTCCTTGTTTTGTTCATTGACTGTTTTGTAAAGTTTTGCATATGAGACCTTTTCAGGGACAGAACATCAAAAACAGACTCATTAGCATCCGTTTGTCCTGGTGATTTCACAGTCCATCGTAGTTTGTCGAGATGGAAACAAGCACTGATCATCTGACGCAAGATACTGTGTGATACAACATTTTTGATTTCAATAGGAACAATTCGATCAGGTTAAAAACATGATGGCAAAGCATAATCCCAGATGTAGAAGCAACATTTTGCAATCCAAGATGATGTCAAGTGTTACAATGTAACCTGCTATGTAGAATATGTGACACTTTTTACACGTGTTTCTTTTTATTCCACTAAATAAAGAAACCCCTCTTCGTTGCCTGTCTTCCAAAATAGTGCACCGATCTTTATTCAGTTTGAAAGAGAAAACGCATGACACATTTTGACTCCCTCAATGTGTGAGAAGCTGAGAAGTGTAGAAAAAATGTATTGCTCTATCATATAAAACCAGAAATAAAGACTTTTCGACTGAGACTTGTGGAGTCTATGTATTTGCAGTAGAATTAGTTGGTACTTGGAGACGTGTGTTAGAGAACAGGAACATTACGATAATTTGGACAACTAATTTGGTGAGAGGCTCACTTGAGTGGTGATCTAGCTTCCCCTGACATTTTTTTTTCAAATTTTATTGGTGTCATCATGCATTATATATTTTAACGGTAAGGTTGTGCACAGCACAGAGGAAACATGAAAAAAAAAACGCTGTAACCTGTCAGTTAGATTGAAGGGTGTTTTTTTAGTTGATGGGAGGAAGGAAAAGAAAGATGAGCAATCCAGGTCGTACTCTACTCGTGCACAGCTGACACTGTCTTCAGCTGCAGTGAGCAGATGGATGACAAAACAAAACAAAAAAAAGCAATTTCTTTGTAACTTAAGACAACAAAATCTTCTTTTTGCTTTTTTTTGTATGTTTTTGTAAAAGATTGGGAGGGAGGGTAAATCTTACATCTTCCAGTTTGTTAGGACCTCGCCTTACAATATGAACGCTTGTATTTATGTGTATACATTTGTATGTGGCCTTCTGCAAGTTTTTTTTTATTTCGAAAATCCTATGAATAAATCATCAAATGAAAAAAAACCAAACATAGACAAAAGGCCCTTCTTGCTGTCGTTTCTGCCTGCAGGGTCCTGGAGCTGCATGTCTTGACTCCAGATGCGTGGTTCTCTGATGGCGTCGCCTACCCGAAGCTGCCGTGGCTCTCCACCGATCTGCTGCCCAAACTGGTGCGCTGGGCCGCCGAGTGCAAGAGCAGCGAGTTCAGGAGCACTCTGTCTCTGCTGCCGGTGGAGAAGTACAGCGTCGTTTACCAGCAGCTGAAGGAGAAGTACAAAGCGATGGTGAAGGTGAAGCGGGTGGATGCTCTGAGGCTTGTTCTTTATGCATGTACTTCAGATGTTGATGTTTTACGCTCCCGCCCCCGCCCATGTCCTCCAGGTCTGGCCTGAGGTGACGGATCCTGAGAAATTTGTGTACGAGGATGTCGCAATTGCTACGTATCTCCTGGTGGGTGCACACGTGGATGATCCAGAATGTTCCTTGTTCATGTTGAAAACTTGCGTTTTTTTTTATTTCGCCCCCACTTAAACATTTGCGGACCCACATCCACAGCTGCTACTCATTTTCATTTTACTTTTCATGTTGTCAGGCCATGCAGGTAAAACTGGGTCGATCAATTTGAGTGTGAAAAATGAGTTCAAGCCAGCGCATCACCCCATATGTCACGCTGGTAGTAGGTAAAAGAGGGTTTGCAGCAGTGCGGTCTTATTAAAGTGATTGAAGGAGCCGTGTGTCACTGTGCTGAACAGGTGCTCTGGTCCGAGGAGCGAGCAGAGAAAGGTCTGACCGCCAGACAGACCTTTGTGGATCTGGGCTGTGGAAACGGCCTCCTGGTTCACATCCTGACCAATGAGGGGGTAAGTTGAGCGTTGGCCTCTCCTCCGAGGAGGCCATGTGTGATATTAGCTTGTTATTCCCTTTGTGAAACGCGAGCGAGAGCCACACGAAACGACCACGACGTGCCACCTCTGATATAGACAGCTGGTTTCAAACATCATGAAATCAGAGTGGTTGTACATTTTGTTTTATACTGAGAAACGGGTACAGTGGAGGAGCTTTTCTGCAGACCTCCACCGCCAATGTAAAAGAAAAAAGACGCAGTTTTTCACCATGTTAAACAGCTCTGCCCCACAACTGAATGGGCTCTTTCATGGCCCGTGCGCCAGAAAATTTCATGAAACTCATCCCTGTTTCTAATTATTTCTGATAGTATTTGTGTGTGTGCTGGGGTTTTTCTGAGCATTATTCCGAATCAAGTTCTTACACGACTCAAAAGATGAGAGTGAAAAGAGTCTACACTCATCGATACGTTTATGTCAGCTGATCACGCTCAGTGCAGTACTCAGCTTCCACCAACAGGAAGCAGCAGGCAAATGGCCGGTGTAAACTGCTCGGCATCAGACAGACAAAATTACTATCTGGTGAACATACTTGAGCATTCAGCAGCAGAAGAGCCAGACATTTCCCTCAGTACAGCACAGATAAACAAGCTGCTGTCCGTTTAAAAAGGCCTTTTAATTAGCCAAATCCTCACTGGCAGTTTAATCGATGACATGGAGCTGCTCGGGAAACCAGGTGAGAGGTTTCATGTCTCTGAATGCATTAAGCCTAACAGTGCCGTGTGGGCTCCCTGACCAATCACACGCCGAGTCGGGCGTGATTAAAACGCGACAGTTGTGTGAATGAGTGTGAATGTGGCGGAGAGCCGATTAGCCGCTGACCGTCATGCCGTCTCGTCTTGCAGCACCCTGGAAAGGGCATTGACGTTCGCAAGAGGAAGATCTGGGACATGTACGGCCCCCAGACTCTGCTGGAGGTGAGCTTAAAGGAGGCAGCTTCTCTCTGGAACCGCATTCATTCGTTGTGCATGAATCTGGGAATCCTTATCGCATACTGAGTAATATTTATTTTTTCTCCTGGTGTCGGCCCACCCCCGCCTCCCACCCTCCAACCCATTATTCATCCTTATCTGAATGTTGAATTTCCAAAAACAAGAGTGTAGATCTGTTTAATTAAGCCTCTAGCTGCATCAGTTACAGCCCATTTTAGTTGCGCTTATGGTGGCAATCGAGCCGAGCACTCCGCCCTCTACTCCGCTTGTCGCAATCTGCAACTTCACCACTAGAGGCCACTAAATCCGGCTTGCAAAAAGAGGTATGCCTCTGCGATATAAACAGTAAATGCTCCTCAGTATGAACGTTCCTTTTCCTCCGGCTTAAAATGCAATCACGAAATATTGTCAGTTACATTTCAAAGTAATAAAGCAGTGATATTTGTATTGTGACATTACATGGAACGCATCGTGTTATCAGCATGGATTTGAGGGGAAAAAAAGGAAAAAAACAACCCAAAACAAAAGAGGCTAAAGCTGCATTTTGTTAAATTCATTCCACTGCACATATAAAAACACTAATACTGCCTTAGAAGCATTTCCCGTCTGCCCTCCAGAGTCAAATGTTTCCATTTCAGGTTTAATATTGACGAATTTGTGTTGAGCAGATGTTGCAGACCAAACTTTCTTGGGCTCCTTTAACCTCACCAGCCTGGATGCTCTGAACCTTCATGTTTGGTGATAAGAACATGTTGGGTTTTTTTTGGTTTTGTTTGTTTTTTTGTGACAGCTCCATCAACTAGGGAAGTGGTTGGAAAAACCTAGCGCGAAACCCAAATGTGTCTTCATAAGCACCACATTTGACAGGTGTTCAGTGAACACATGAAAAGTTTTTCCTTTTCGCATGTTGCTAATCTATTCCAGCACTCTGCAATAAGTAATTCAGAATCAAATCATGGCAGCGCGCATCTTCCGTCCTCTAAGGAGCTCTTATGCTTTTTTTGGGGGGTGGGGTGGGGTCTGTGCTATTTCAGGAAAAGGCAATTACTCCCAGTGCGAGCTTCTTATTCTCGGGAACGGACTGGCTGATTGGGAACCACTCGGACGAGCTCACACCGTGGATCCCTGTTATAGCAGCCAGGCGAGTCATCAGCAGACACAATCTCACTCAGCAACTCAAGTGCCAGCTGATCTCTCCAATTTGAAATAACATGGGCAGGGAGGGGTGTGTGTGTGTGTGTGTGTGTGTGTGTGTGTGTGTGCGCGCGCGCCAGCTCAGAGGGGTGCATCTTCTAAAGCAACCACCTGATGGCGATGTTGAGCCTCTGCATAATACTTATTTCCCCACTAAAAACCGTCGTCACAGATTATTATCTATAGTAATGGAGTGTTTCTACCCGTGTGTTGACATGAATAAGTCAAAAACCTAAATCAGGGATTATAATCTAGTGGGGAGCGGAGGGGTGTTACCCTTTGCACACATGCACACAGAATAAGAGTTTGTGTCTCGCTTTCACCGCAGGTCCTCTCACTCCTGCCGCTACTTCGTCCTCCCCTGCTGCTTCTTTGACTTCTACGGAAAATACCAGAGACGCCAATGCAAGAAGTCCCAGTATAAAGAATACATCGACTTCATCACCGAGGTCAGCCAAGTCAGTGGCTTCAACACCGAGGAGGACTGCCTGAGAATACCGTCCACCAAACGGGTAAAAAAAAAGAAAAGAAAAGACTCGGGTTTATATCTCATGCATCAGCGGGCTGCACAACCTCATCGTCACCAGTGTCCCTGCTTGGATTTCTGGTGATCACTGTATGTTCCTCATTAATAAAACAAAAGCACTGCTGTTGATTGCAAGAGCCTTCCACATACTAAGAATATATTATATTGTTTTATTCTAGACTACTTTGCCTGGATTATATTAGCAATTTGTGGTTGGAAAATGGCGGAAAAGATGAGCCTTATCTGCCGCTGTTTATACATCATCACACTTTTTATGTCGTTGACCTGGATGTGAGTTCTGCTGCATGTCATCTGTCTCTCTATGTTATTATTCCTGCCCCATCTTTAACGTGACTTTCGGACAAAGCGGATATATATATATATATATATATATATATATATATATATATATATATATATATATATATATATATATATATATATATATATATATATATATTTTTTTTTTTTTTTAAAAAAATCAAATGGA
>CAAKHG010045310.1:0-17017 GCA_901007715.1 Dactylopterus volitans
TCCCTAAACCCAAAACGCTTATAAACAGCAGCCGCAGACTCAGAAAAGAAAAGAAGCATGATCGATCCCAGCGGGGAAATGCTGATTGGTTACTCGACAAGCGCTGTAAACACAGTCTTACGCGACTGTAGTGAAGGGAGCATGTGCACTCGCGCTCCCATGATAAAAATGAATGGGCCACGGTCGTCCGCTCAGCAGAGGGAGGAGGCGAGCAGCCACGGCTGCGCGGGCACGGACCGGCGCTCGCAAGTAGCTTCGCAGCGAATAAGTTCAGTGTCGGGTCAGCAGAAACAATCTGCAATATCGGCGCATCTCAGATATAATCCTCCACCAGCTTAGAGAGCCGCTGGTTCTTCCGCTCCTGACTTCTTGGGATGAAACATGCCAGCCTCCGTGGGACCAGGAAGTGCTCCCACTGCACACCGGAAGATCTCCTTCTAGCCCACAAAAACACATCTCTTAGTCTTCAAGTGGTTATACCCTCAAGGAATAGTCGCAATAATGTTGTAATACATCTGTGCGCCCTTAAGTGACACACACCGGACCTTTCTATATATTCGTGGGATAATTTTCAGCATGTTTCAGTCACTTTCAATATGTCTATTAACCATTGCTTGAATTACCCCTAAGCATTTTGCGTGCCCTTTGCTCATGAGCCGTTAACACGCACACACGCCCACACACTCCCACACACCCACACACACACACGCACAAATTAGGCGATTTAGCACCCTGCTGCTCAAAGCCTCAACACATCCAGACTCGATGGGGAGTAATGAATGGTGAAGTGTCACGTTCTCGTCTGGTTGTTCTACGTGTGCTTTAAGTCCGGGCATAAACGATGCATTCAGCGCTACGCCATGTTCTGCTGCTGGAGTTTCACATTTGTTTTCATTTCTTTCCACATGGCTCAGTCCGAGGTTTGAGGTTATCTTTATTATCCCCAAGGGGCGATTTGTTGAATCTGGCAGGGTTAGGATTAGGATTAGATACCTGCAGCCAGGAGGAAGCAGCTCTAAAGTGTCTGACAGAAGGCGGCTGCAGTCAGCAAGGACCCGGCCTGCTTTAAAATCCTCAACTTCAAGAGCTGGCGAGAGTTCAGTCAGTCAAGGTTGTGCAAGGCAACTTTATATATATATATATATATATATATATATCAATAGCACATTTCATACAGGCGGCAACTCGATGCATAAAAGCAAAATAGTTATTTACCAGTACAAAAGGAAATTAAAAAGAAAACCCAGGTTAGAATGATACCAATAAGAAACTGTAAAAAATTGGAATTTAGAATTATTTAGAATTATAAAAGATACAAAACTTGAAACCAACTACGAAAAAAATAAAAAAAATTAGACCGAAATAGGGACTAAAATACGAGTACCGCGTAAAATAATGTGCCTGCAATCTGACAGCCCATCCTCACAACACCCTGGAGTCTGTTTTTATTCTTGTGGTTAAGTAAAGCACACCAACTGACAAGCGTAAAAGGTCAGGACCGATTCAATAGAACAACAACAAAAGCTCTTCATAAAAGCCTTATTGGCGTTAAACCTGTGACGCCTACGATGAAAATATAACCGCTGGTGGTGGGTCGGAGGGGGGGAGGGGTTGTTTACACGCGCCATCGACATGGTGCTTAAAACTTTCTCAGCTTCTCACCAGTGATATCGCCCAGATATTTGAACGTCTGCTCATTGATTACCGCTGGAGAAATGACGGCAGGTGTTTTCCTGACATCAACCATCAGCTCTTTTGTCTTGGCCATAGTAATAATCAATAATGGGGCCGGAAAGTCTGGAAAGTCAACAAGAGCAGGGCCGGGATCGGGCTCGTCATCTCCCGGCGAAGACGCGATGGCCGAGTCGTCGACGAGCTTATTAATATGACGACCCGCGTGCTCACGTTGGCATGAATTTGTCCACAGAGGCAAACAAAAGAGGTGAGACAATGCGTCCCAGAGGCGAACCAGTGGAAGATAAAAGGACCTCTGATAGAAACGCGCTGTGACCTAACTGTTAATGAAACCCATCAGCCGGCAAATCAGGCCAGGACTAAAGTTGTGCGTGCTCTGCAGGCCGTCCGCTGAAATGTGAATACAATTAGAAGCTGAGGGGAAGTCAATAAAACCAGGGCTTTGCATCATCAAGGTGAGAAGGAGCCGCAATCGATAAAGCGCGACAAACGACGGCTAAATACAAAGAGTGCAGCGTTAATCGCGATTCACCCGGCGCGTTGGCCAATTTTGAAAAGTAAGAGCGATACTTAGAAGTGCCGCGCCACCAATGCGACAGCTCCAACGCAGACAGAGCACGGCAGCGCGGGGCAGGAGCTGCTTCAACAGCAACTCGGCACTGCCAGGACAGAATACTGGCAGAATTCCCAGGGATGAGTGGATCATTACAACTCTCGTGTCGGCGCAGTAAACACGAAATTACGGGCGGCTGGTAGCTGGCGTGAAAAATTGCAAACTGTGCAGAGCGGCAAACCTGATTCCGGAGCCCATTGATCGGCAGGGAGGGAGAGTAAATATGCACTATTTTCCTCAAGCGTCTCACCATAGTGCGCATTTCATGTTTGTCCTGATTAGCGTAGACTTCTGTGCTGCATCTTTACTGTAAAAGCTTCGGAGCACTTAGGTGGGTTGTAGGTGGGTTGATGTGCCATTTGGGTCCATGCAAAAAAAAAAAAATGTTTAAACTTTTTTTTTAAAAGGGCAAATTGTTGTTGTTGCTATTTTTTTTCTCAACCGATACCGGCTGACCAAGTGTCCTCCTCAAATCTTTAATATTTTAAACAAACAGGGGGAGGGAGAAATCCAAAAAGTCCAAAAGAAGACAGGGCCCTCAGATAGATGCTGTCAGATGCGTAAAATTGATGTTTACTGCAGGACTTTCAACACCGCGGCCGATGGTGGCGGTGGTGGTCATAGGGAGGAGGATGAGGAAACAGAGAAAGATGAGGGAGACTGGTGGGGGAGTAGGACTTGCTGGTCTGGCTTCCTGTCAGACAATAAGGTGATGATGATTGGCAGTCACGCGACCGCAGACTTGCAGCCGCAGAGTCAGCTCAAAGCTCAACAGGCATTCGGGCCGATTGCAGCCGTTTCTCCCTCCTCAGTCCGAGGCCTTGTTGTGAGCAGGAAGATTAACCCTCCTCAGAGTGATCGCGCACAACCACTCTGATTGTGTCAGTTACGTAAATCCATTTGTTGTTCTCATGAGACTTGAATCGTACTCGTTCCCTTGCGAGGCAAATGTATTCTCACCAAAGTCGCAAGGCTTCGTCTTCGCAAGGCAGCGAGCCAAAGCGATTTTGCCACGGCCGGCCGGACCGATCAGCATCCCGTGCGTGTGTGGCAGTTCAGCCTCAATGGCGGCTCCTGAGCGTCCTCGCCCATGTGAGTGAGAATGTGGACTCATATTTTGATTGATAATGCGTAATGACTTTGTTGTGTCATTGACTTATTCAAATCAAATATCAAATAATTGATTTTTACTATCTCTTTTCAATAGTTTCTATGTCCTGCGGCCCCGTGACTCTATATCAGTACCCGATTTTATTACACCACACGTTCGTTCAATGTATTTCACATGAATTACTCAGCACCAGCTTTAGCATAGATTTATTACTGTTTGATTTTCCATCGAATTGGCGGCGTGTGGTGAGCGGCGGTGGGCCGTGTTATGTCCCATTCTTGCAATTTGCAGTCACCGCCGCGCCTCACGTTGGCGTGTGGCCTGCGGGAGGAGAATAGCTGAGGGTTTCGTCGCATCCGCCTGGTTAAGTAGAGGCTGTTAGGGCGACATTTTGATGTTATTTAAATCACTTGATCAATATCATATGCTTTTTGTCATTCAAACAGCTCAATGTGTAATTTCTGCACTTGTTCGATATGGAAAATCGACGAATGGAAAAGCAGGTCCACGCTGGGGAAACCTCTGTATGTGACCCGGCGCATCCAGTTCTCGCTCGGCCTTCCCTGGACCGCTGTGGCCTCAGCGGATCCAGCATAGCATGCTCGCGATTAGTGATAATGGGTTGCGTCTCACTAGGCTGGGAATCTATGAGCTGGTAGCTGGGAACGGCGGCAGTAAAGGCTTCCGCCTCACATTAGGGCAGGAGTGGCCAGCAATCGACTCAGATGAACTGACTTAGATAAAGTAGGCGAAGGGCCAAACATCGGAAAATGAAACTGATGCATGAAACGCATGTCGCCGAATGACACTGATGCACGTGGATTTGCAAGATGTCCCAGATTGCCCCCCGGCGGGGTATTTGCTCATCCACAGAATCAGCTGGCAAGAAGTTCCTTTATTATTTTAAACCTGTTGTTGATTCATCATGCAAAAATTATGCTAACCTGTGACTTGAGGTCAACAGGAGTAAATTTGACGCCTTTAGACTCAACTGAACGTAGACGGCGCCTCTGTTGATATCGACTTAAGCAGCTTGTTGCTATTCGCGGACGTCGCGGGCCGGCAAGAGGTCGTCCACGGGCCAGCTGTGGCCCGCGGGCCATATTTTAGCCATGCATTTAGCCACGGCATGATCCCTCAGTGATGCTGATTCAGATTGAAGGGAACCGCAATATACTGTCAGTAATAAGTATCCAACTGCTAAGTTGCCAACATATTACATCTTTGTATGTCCCCTTTTTTCCTTCACAGTGTTATTTCATAAGTTAGAATGTATGAAGGCATTTCTCATTTATTCCTGCAGCAATAATCACGGCACGCTGCCACTGTTTAATAATCAAGCCCTGCTCTCTCCAGTGTTGCTGGGTCAGCTGCAGAATACAAAAGGCACCGAAATTATCGTGACAAAGCTTATGACTCCATTAAAGACGGATCACAGATCTCATACTCGCTAACACGCTGCGCTCCCTTTTACCTCTCATCTCGCCATCTCTGTGCAAAAGCAATTTCATCCACCTGGTCCAGTTGCAGTCATAATATGGTTATATCTAAATATGGCCAAGGTGCGTGACAAAAATAAAATTATTATGGAGATGTTCACTATTTTCCAAAGCATTTGTTTCCCCTGCCTTTTTGTCTTTGTGCGTGAAGCAAGAAAATTTATTTTAAGCGCATTTGCGTCGTGTTTGTCCACGCTGGCACACACAGTAGCAGCCCTCTGACTATAATTAAAATCTTTTCCCTTATGAAAAGCCTTAAAAGAGACTGCTGCCTATTTCTAGAGGAAGCCTGAGAGTGACTGTGCATCTTTTGTTTCTTTTGAATGGTTAATCCTCTTAAATGTTTGAAAAAATGCCTGTTGGAGAGTTATTAGCATGAATTCTCAACAGAGGGAACAATATTCTTACGCTCGACTTTGATTTCTGATTCATTTTGCTGAGACCTGGGTAATTATGACAGACCAAACGGAACCGTCTCCGTAAACCACTTAAGGAAGGAATTCAGTGTTTTAAATATGTCCGTTGATGATGGTTTTTTTCGGGGGGTTTTTCATCAGCCCAAAGTTACTTGTCCGAGGCGATCTCATGGGATTTCACTTAGCCAACCTTTAATGACGTGTCATTGAGGCATCAGACCATTTTTTACGTTTACGTATGTATTTCATGTCAAAGCATCGCATTGCATTGCTATGTAATTGGCGCAAGTTTAATGTCCGCATGTAGGTGTGCGTCTGAACGATCATTGGTTGATTTGAGGCCTGCGTTACTGCTGTCCAGTTGTTCCTTTAAGCCGTTTTTGTGATGTAATAATAAAAACCAATTTAAAAAAGGAAAGGTTAGGGACAGGCAGGATACACACACACACACAGAGACACACACACCACCCAAACAAAGTCATAGCTCTATACTGTATACGGCTGCTGTAAAACTGGATTGAACTGATTGACCCAAAAAAAAAAAAAAAAAAAGACATGGAAATGCAACAACAGAAGCCATCTGAAATAATGATGCAGCCGCTGTAGGTAGATAAAAAGATAGGAAAGGTCTGCCGAGGTCCATGCAGCCATTTGGTGAGATGCTGCATTGCAAGTGCACATCAAAGACTGGAGGGGCGAGCAGGAATTCTGATACAATCTTGTTTGCCTTTAAAGTCTGTATATGGAGGTTCCCGCACATCACAGACGCACTCACACGACGTAAGAGGGTTCGGCGCCGGGGTTCCTCTGACTGCTCCGCACTGCAAGCAGTCTAGAGGAGGCTTTCCGAGTCCACCGCGATCAACAGGATGGGGTCATTCCGAGCTGTCAAAGCCCTCCGACAAATCGAGATCCAGCCAATACAAGACAGAGAGAAAACGCGGGCGCAAACTTCAGGATCTGCGAGTTCAATAAAAGGTTGCCTCTTTTCTTGGGAGGGAAAAGCTACTCCAGGTGTTCTGAAGATCCAAATATATTGACCCCATTTGTTAGTACCGCCTCATATGAACTTTCAGACTTCCTCATGCATGTTCCTATTCATACCGGAGAAGCAGAAGACATTGGGGACATTCAGTAGACTCTGAAGCATCCAGAGCTGAGCCCTGACACCCGCCTACTCTCTGCCGGGGCCCGAACAATCAGCGCGCCCAGCTACAAGCAGCTACAGATTAAGACCAAGGACCAAGTGGCAGCAGCTGAAAAATAACAACAGATCATCTCATCGCGTAGCCTCCCTGTTTTGCGCGTCCTCTGCAGCCAAAGCAGAGCAAAGTTTACACAGCCAAAGGTTAAAAGGAGCGTTTCCTACTCGCCCGGCGGAGCCCTCTTGAATGCCTAATAGCGTGGAGCGCTGGCCAGGGCGCGCCGTCCCCGCTCTGCAGATCGCCTTTCCGCCGTCTCTGGTTGACCGTGTCGCATGACGCCCCGCTGCGTGCGTGCCATTACTCACCCGCTCATTTCATTGGCACGTCTGAACCGTCCCAGAGACAGAATACGAGAAGCCCCCTAAATCATTTCCGTGAAGCAGACCACCCGCCACGAGGAGCTTTAAAGAGACACTCGTGCACTCCGAGTAGCCGTCGAGTTAAAGAAAAAGGCCCCAAGGCAGCACGGTGAATGAGTGGTAAACAAGCTATTACTTTCCCTGTAGTAATACGCTGGTCGGGCATAACGTTATAACCACTGCATTTTTATCATACCGTATAATGCAATAAACTCTCCCCTCAGGAGGAGTTTTATTTTGAACATTCATTGAATCTGCTTGAGGGAGGCGCTGACGTGTTTTAATGATTTGTTATTGGGACTGGGATAATAGTGAGAGGTGTCCCTAATGTTTTGGTCATCCCACTCATATGTATTCGGGTGACAAAATATTAGGGACAATCCTTCAAATATGTCAGCGCCTCTCTCAAACAGATTCAATAAAGATTCTAAAACTCGTCCCGAGGGGAGAATTTATTGCACGGCTGTTGCATGATATTCTATGGTAAACAAGCAGTGGTTTTAATGATACGCTTGACTGGTGTATATCATATATTCCATTTACAGTGATTCTGTTGGTCTACATTTTCTGTGGCAAAAACTCTAACTTCACGCTGCAAGTTCAGAATCAATTATTTGCCCGTTTACTCTCCGCCATTTGCTGCAAGCGAATCCTGAAACCACTGTGACATCCAAAAACGTTGGAAATGTGCGTCTCGGTGGTTCATGTTCCGCCACAGTTAAAGTATAAACAGTTGGGTGTGTCGCCGGGTAATGACTTTAATTAGAGACCATCGCGGCCCCTCCCTCCACAGCAGATAGGCCGCGCAAATATAGCGCACAGCGAGCCGCTCTCGGAAGGCAGCCACCGAGCACTTTGCCTTATCGCCCCAGATTATAAACAAACGTCATGGTGGCAAGTCTCACGATCAAAACTACCGAAAATAACGCGCCACTCGATGCCCCCGACTTTCAGCAGCAACATCTTCCGGGAGACGTGATCAGACGAAGGTCACGGTTGTGTTTGGAGTTGAGGCTTATCATTTCTAAAGTATTTTAATGTGTCAGTAGGCAAAAAATGCTTACAGTGATCTCATCTTTAGTCCCATCACCACCCTGATAAGAAGTTTAAAAAAAAAAAAGCCAAGTAAATGCAAAAGTAGTTTGTAATCAAACACAAGAATAAATTTTTTTTTAAAAACACCCAAAAAATGCTTGCGTTTGCATTTCCGCATACCATCGTGCATGCTAGCATGACAGGAAATAACAAGACAAGTGTCAAGTAGCCGCGTCTGAGAATAAGCGGCGTGTTTACGAGCGTGTGAGCCTGGAAGGTGGCGGCAGCAGCAGCAGCAGGTGGTGGAGGGCAAAAAAGAAAGGGTTAATAATGCAGCTAAGTTAAAAAAAAAAAAATCTTGAAGGGTTTAGTTTTGCGGCGATATTTTAATCCCCAAAGTGAATTTAATAGCAGAGCCAATGTACCGTTGAGGAGCGGCGTGGAAGTAGTGGCGGATCGGTGACATTACTCCTATAGCAAATGCTCCAAAAAAAAAAAAAAAAAGTCTTTTTCGTCCGCTGCAAAAAGAAAAGTATCATTTCCACGTCAAAAACTCTCTTACCTTCTTATTCAAGCTCTTCATTTCTGCTCCAAACGCCTTCCCATCCGCAGGTGTTTGCTCGCGTCAAGGCTGCGTGGAGCCGCTCTCAAGACCGTACATGTTGATCAAAGCAATATGTCAGTTGTCAGTCCACCTCGTGGAGTTCAGTGTGTGTTGCTGTTGGTGTGCGTGTGCTGTGCGTGTGGGCTTGTGTGCGTTTGTGTGTGTGTGTGTGCGCGCGCGCGTTTGTGTGAGTGTGTATCGCCATGCAGATTTCCTTTTATAGACACATAATAGCCACAAATAGCTTGCAGACAGCAGGCAGCCTGCTGGGCACCAGTAACAATGTTCCTGCCGGAAGCTGCAAGCAGCACACTCCTGCATGAGCCCGGAAAGAATCTTATCAATAATTGTTCAATTTTTGGCCGCCAATTTTCTTTTTTTTCTCCTGCAAAAATAAAAAAAAATAAAAAAAATTCTGGCTTTGCCACGAAAGGTGCAATTTTGTGAGTTCCTCCCCCAGAATGGGTCATTCATGTCATTGTGATGGAGAGCACATTTGTTCATTGGCAGAGCTCAAATCACACAAAAAGCAGGGAAATTGCTGCATTGAATAATGACAACGATTACTTTTTTTTCTTCTTTTTTTTAAAGGCAGATCTTCTGTAAAGAGCCTTCAATCTCAGTTCACTTTCAGGATGTTTATGACGCATAATAGAAAAATGAACTATCAGCCTGGGCCACTGAAGGAAGCAGCAATATAAAACTATATGTTTTTTGAGATTTCTCCAAAATGAGCTGTGTTTCGCAAAACAGGCAAACAAAAAGTAGAGACCTCCATCAACTTTTTTTGTACAGAAATATTTCTTTAAAAAAAACAAAAAAAAAAAACATACATTTTCTGCCATGTTAAATGGATCCGCTCTAAAGTCTAATTTGCTCCCCCACTGGCCCGCGCTCCATCCGGGTTGGGCGAAATCCAGCCCACAGGTTTCCACATAATCCCGTGAGCAAATAAACAGATGCAGGTGGAAAACAGAACCTCGGCGGTTTGTGCGATAATTTCTGTTTCTGCCGTTTGCGGCAGTGATATCGCGTTTGGTGTTTCAGCGCCGAGCCGCACCAAACGGCTGCCAGCCGAGCAGACTGAGGTACGAGACATCTCAGCGTGTTTCCAAAGTTATCGGGCGGCCTGAAACAAATTAATTTGTTTGGTTGTTTCCCCACCACATTGACTCGTCTGTACCCTTGCCAGCGAGTGAAAGCAGACCTCTGGAGTGGATGCTAATCCTTTAAGTACACTACATTCTTCATTCCTGTCACAGCTGCTCTTGTCTATTTCCACCCTCCCCGTCTCTCTCCCCATCTGTCTGTCTGTCTGTCTGTCTGACTGTCCATAGTGGCAGCCCAGTGAGACAATTACAATAAGACAGAGCACATAGCAGCACCTGCTCTTGTTTTGCCTCGTGTACTTCAGAGATTTTCGCATTCATTGCGAACACCATCTGACGAGTGCTTGAAATGTAAATGTGTAAAAAAAAAAAACAGCTTTGAAACTGAGGTACTCATTAAATGCAAGCGTAGGCAAATATTGCAGATAACCAGACACAGAACATCAGACTTTCTCGGGCATCTAATTAATTTGGATCAAACAGAACGGTTATTCTTTTTAATATTTTAAGCAACTCTTGTGTGCCGACTCGCGGAGCCGGTGCCTTTCCTCTGGCATCGGCGATCGCGACCTGTGACGCTGAACTTGGGGACAAAATTGCATCGCATAAAAGAAGACATTACTTATCCAAACACGTTTACACGCTTGGGTCTCACATGTCACCGTTTCTGCATGGCAGATGCTTTTTTTTTTTCTATGCAAAGAGCCTTTTTTTTCCCAAGGAGAGGCATCAATTATGGGATAAAAATAAATGCAAGTGCAGCAAGAGGAGCGCGAGCAAGTCAGAGAGCAGCACTTTCAGTAAACTAAGGTTTGCAAAGGTATGCAAAACAATATTTATCTAGCCCTATCTAACCCTAAACAATATTTACAATAGAAGGAATGTGGTGAAACTGTTAGCATGTTTTAAATCAAGTAAAGCGGCACTGGAGAACTTGAATGTTCTGAATTCAACAAACACGTTAAATGTCCTGTTCGCAGTTTACGGCGATAGAAGTGACACTTAGGTGGAAAGAATTTGGCCATAATTTCTTTTTGCCAGGTGGAATGAGGCTGCTGCTGCTGCTGCGCTAGCTAGCACACTATGCTAACGTCTGAGGTCTTATCAAAACAACAGTGATTGATGGGAGTAAAACAGGCGAACGTAGGGTGTCAGCATCCTCACCGGTTGATGACAAATGATCTAGTTTTCTAGTTTTTGGGGATTTTTTTTTTTTCAATATTTAATGTTAAACAAGTGTGAGTGAAGTTAAAACCGGATTTAAATTCCTAGTTTGTGTGCAGAAATTTGGCCAAAGAAGATTTTGATTCCAATCGAGTAGAAACATCACTTATTTTCTTATTTCTTTCTGCCTGGCTGCTTATTTCTCATTGCTTCTTTGGCCCTCAAACTGTCTTCATGAGGGCTTTTAGACCATCCGGTGTTCTGAGACTGTAAACCAGTTTATGCAGTTATCCACGTGTGCCTTTATTTTGGAGATGATATATTGTAGGTAACAGTTAGATATCTGACACTGACATCTGACATAAATCCCTTTCTTGTACTTCCATCTTTGACCTTGTGTTATTGGTATAAAAATGCTGAGAGTTGCATTAGGGGGGGGGCAAAATTAATTTCCATTGGACTTCTGTCCCTTGTCACGGCAGCTCAGTTATGACTGGACATTTGCTGGACGAGTTTAAGCCAGCAGTCGCATGTCACCTAGACTGACGGTAAAATCCCCCGAGCGCGTTGAGCTGAGCAAGATCTGAACTTACAGTCTCACCTTTTCAATTTCATCACCAATAATTCCGCGATAAGAAAACATCACTTGCGACATGTTGCGCACGGTGGAGCACTTTGTCCCGTTGCGTAACCGGTGTTTTTTTTCGGAGCACCAGTTTTATCACTGACTCATAACCCGCTCATCCTCCCTCGGGCCCTCCCACTGACTTCAATAACAGCCTCTTGAGACAGACAAACACTCAGTTCTCCCAACATGAGTCTAACCTGCCAGTAATTGACTACATGTTGAATCATACGTACTGGATGTGCTTTCCAAAGAAAGATGTGTCCCAGAGATGATAATCCCCTAGTCTGCACTGCAGGGCATCGCTGGCAAAGCAGTCATATCGCTATATTTGTGTGCTCATGAGCAAACGTATCGAGTCAAGTCAGTATAACGTATATAGTGCCAAATCATAACAAAATTTATCTCAGGATATCATGATTGAAGCAAACAGGCATATGTTTGCAACCTGAGCCCTGCCCCAGATTACGACCCCAGAATATCCAGCGTGTCAAATTAACACCTTTCTGTTACCTTGTCAACAAATAAACAGGATTTTTTTTTTTCTTTTGCTTGAAATCATATGATCGGTATACACATCACGGTGCCTGCAACAAACTAAAATAATTATAATAATTAACCCACTTAAGGCAAGTTTTACATTTTATTGAAAAAAAAAAAAGGTGAACACTGAACAACGAGCCTTTTTTTCCCTTATTTCTTTTCACTGTGGAACGGCGCAAGGCAGCTATTGACATCTAACGTTATACATTCTACCTTTTGGAAGCAAGATTATATTCCTCCTGTGATGTCGGGCCTCTGTTTTTTTTTTTTTTTTATTTCTCTACAGGGGCGGCTCTGCCAAGTGTGTAATCTGGCGAGTCTGAATTTAGCTTCGGCGGCGAGTGTGTGAAGATGTGAGGCAGAGTTTGGTCTGCCGCCCCCCCACCCCACCACCACCACCCGACCCCTCCCCTTTACCCGCCACCCCCTGCTGCGCACTTTGTTCAGCCTGGTGGCATCTCATCCTCTGTGCAGACCATAAAACGTTTAAGGGTTTCACATTTTCACAGGTGGAGACGACGCCATTTTCCAGCGGCAGCCGTCTGACAGGCTTCGACTGTGGCTAACGTCGCGACACGTGCCGCAGTCCCTGGCTGTCTCGAAAGGACTAAAATGGCGAATTATCGGCCAGACTCGTCAGCTCTTTGCAAAAGATTGCTCCCGTATCACAAGTCACTATCAGCAGCAATTAGCGCTGACTCAAAAAAAAAACAGGAAGAAAAAAAAAAGAAGGTTTTTCAGAATTAGTAACAGCCGAGTCCTTCGCCGCGCTCTTGGCTGTTGGTCAAGGTGGATAAAAAGCGCTGTCGTAGCAGTCGGATCGCGTCCGTCCGTCGGGAACGTCGAAGTCGTGTGGCGGCGGCGGCGGCGCTCTGCTGTGGCTCTGCATCAAGAGCTCCACATCCTCGTCCGAGGTGGAGGGATGAGTGAGGATGATCCGCGGGATCTGTCGAGTGATTGCCGGACGGGAGAAAAAAAAAAAAAAAAAAAAAAACATGTTTGTGTTGGGAGAAATGCCAACATGATGCCGAAAAAGTTAACAAACGGGACGCGATGATATTATGAAATGTCGGGGTATTTTGGGACGTCTGTGCATCTTTGGCATCGGCGGTTACGTGACAGCATCAGAGCCCTCGTGTTGTGGAGGACAGGTAACCTGCTCACCGCCATGGTGTGCTTCCCCGTCTCGGCCTCCAGTTGAGACGAGGGCCAGTTCAGGTTGCTCTGAAAATTAGACTGCAAAACAAAAAAAAAAGACAGGAGTCGGTTTTTTGGCGGCACAATTGACGGGATTTTGAAGGGGATTGTTGTTGGGGTTTTTTTTGTGACGACCCACAATGCCGTTGCCATTGCAGACGACTCCCTCAGTCCTCTTGGGCAGACGGTCCTCGGCGCCGTCCGGCCTCGGCTGCGTGCCTCTCTGGCCGCCGCCGCCGCCTGCGTCTTGGCCGCACGGCTGTCGGCCCGCTAGCTCCCGAGCCTCGTCCGGGGCGCTGACCTCCCTCAGGTGCGGCGCCTCCCTGAGCACTTTGATCCTGATGCAGCTCCCGGCGTTCCTCAGCGCCGTGACGGCGTCCAGGTGGGTCGCGCCCTGCATGTTGAGCCCGTTGACCTGCAGGGTTACATGGGACTTTTACGAGGAGGGGGCGAGGCTGCTGGCGCACGCGAGCCCTCTAGGAAGGATTTGCCGCACCGCCGCCGCTGCCACATGGAGGCTCGGCACGTATTATTTCACATTTTGATTCTCTGGTTTTCTTTTTTGGCAGTGAAGCTATTTCAGTCTCATATGGGCTCCGTCGGCGGGGGAAGCTGCAGCTGCTTGTTGCCTGTTTAACAATGCCCTCCGTTGGTCAGCAGTGGAACACCAGCAGGCTTTGCGTGTGTGAAAATGAAAATCCTGCCATTACTACTAAGGACACACGCCTGGTTTACGTGTTTCGAGCACTGGGTTGAACCATAAAGTGTTATCAGACATTATAAGATTACAAAAACAAAGAAAATCCCCTCCTACCTCCAGCAACCTGTCTCCAACGTGGATGCCTGCCTTTTCTGAGGGGCCCCCTTTAGTCACTCTGGAAATGAAAATGCCCTGAAAACAGATAAACGCATTGTTTTGAATGATAGATGTCATAAAAAAAAAAAAGAAAAAAGAAAGAAAGAAAAATGTGCTCAAAGGTTGTTCATAGATAAATGTGCACACGTAAAGGCGCTGTTATGACCGCGGGACAGCAAAGCTACGCGGCCATTCAAGGCCACTGCTTAACATTCGCCATATAATCTTCATTAGGACAGTGAAGTGAGCAAAAGTGTTGCAATCGCGGCTCTGAAGCAGCGGCGGCGGCGGCGGTTACCTCATCGTGGTCTTTGTACGGCAGAGAGCCTTTGCCACCAGCAATGCTGATACCCAAACTACCTCGCTGGCCGGACACCTTGATCTGTAGCTGAGGGAAATCAATGGCACAAAAAAAAAAAAAAAAAGTAGAATTATTTAATTGCTCTCACTCCATCTGTACACCTCCCACTTCCCTGCGGTGATAATGTGATGCTACAGACACAAGACGCGTGTGCAGTTACTCTTAATGGCACTTGGGAGTGGGTGACCGGCTCCTGAGGAGGGGTCCTCTCCGCGAGCGCGGGCGCCGTCGGATGCTTTGTCGCCGGGGACTTCTTCAGATTGTGGGCAGGGTCGCTAAGGGGACCCGACCCGGCGTTAAGAGCTCCCAGTTGCTGGCATTTCCTGCCCTCTCGGGCCGCGTCCCTCTGATGGCGGAACCCACATGGCGAGACACCAGCGTCCCGGTTGCGAGGGGGCGACTCCGCGCTTTTACCGCCCGCCTGCAAGATACGTCAGTGGAGGCCCAGTGTTTCATCTCGGATTCACATTTGGGAAACAAGAAAACAAGAGACCACGTATCCAAGCTTTGCCCAAAAAAAGTAGGGAAATTTGTGTTTTCTAGATTATTTCTGTGTTGCAACAATGCTTCTCAGCAATAGACCTTAAACTGTCGGGAAGCCTGTTTAAAGCCAAGGCCAAACAGCCTATTTTGCTGTTGCTACTGAGTCTTGATTTGAGCAGTCAGGTGGTTGAAGACAGCAGTGTGTGAGCAGCATGGGGAGGAGGAGGAGGAGGAGGAAGAGGAAGTGATGCCAGCTGTGTACGGCTCCTCCACACACTACCGCGGCTCCTCTTTGTTAAATGAACGACTTGCTTAAATGCCAAAATGTGTGGTTTCTCCAGGACTCAATCAGCCGGTCCACCAAACAAGAGGCAATAGCAGAGTAGGCCGTTTGGCATCAGCAGAGGAGATTTGGCAAATTTTTCACGGGCACACCATCTCGAAGGGGGAATAAACAGGCTTTTCCAGTGTCACAAGACTTATTGCCAAGAAAGCGTCGTTAGAACTGAGAAATAATCTACCAAACACAAACTTCCTTACTTTTTCCTGCTAAGTGTAGAGCTGCTGGGAAGCTGGAGCAGGCTTGCTGGTTATCCGCCTGCCCGTATCAAGACAAACAGACCTTCTCGGGTTGTCCGGCTTCTCCCGCATCCTCGTCCTCGCCGGCGTGGTGACCAAACCCGCCGTCGACGGCCGGGAACCGCAGAGATCCCCCCTGCGGACACTCCCTGTTTGCCACCCAGCTGAAGCCGGGGGCGGCCCACCTTTGACCGGTGGTGCTGAGGGACGGGTTAGTGTGAGGATTTCTACCTTCCTGGAGACAGTCAGAAGACACCAGCTGTTCCTGAATTTATTTTTATTTATTTATTTTAATCTCACTGTGATATCTCTCCTCAGGTGCCTCATGCTTGCCATCAGCTTTCAATCAAAAGTGCTTGAAATCCCGCTTTATTATTATGAAGTTATGCTGATTCTTTTCCACTAGGGGGCACCAAAGAAATCATCATTACACTGACCCAAACTGCGAGGACAATCGTGTTGAAAATGTGAAAAGCAGCCAAGTTAGAAGCGGGTGCTCCATCAGGTTTGCTGCTCCCGGGAAGAACGAGGACCTGTGCGACACATTCCAGCCTAAACGACCGCTGCGTTCGTCAGGATCTTCAGCATGTAGGTCTGAAAGCTCGGAACAGCAGCTCATCGCTGGAAAACGTCCGACAGATTTCAGCGGCAAACGGTTGAAGGCGCGCCCGCCATGTTCTCACTGAGATCTAGGGTTCTAGTTTCAGTGCTACCGTCACATTAAAATACACACATGAGCATCCATTCTCCTTAACAGCGAGGGGGCATGCCAGCATCATTTACAACATTCAGCACGTGCAAGGGAGGACAAAGTCAAAAAAGGCACATGCTGGCGGAGAATTACAGAGACACTGCGCAATGCCGGACAGACATAGCAAAGCAATGAAGGGGGGGGGAGGGGGGGACATGGCATATCTGTTTATTTGCCTCAAATAAGCTAGTTTCACTCCAAGATTACTTTATTGGTGCATTATTTTTGGATTAGCGAATAAAAGGAGCCTTTTAAAGCCTCGCCATTTAGGTGACCTCACCGCGTAATATTGCGCTCGAGTGTTAGAAGCCGGTAAAGTCCTTAAAGTTCTCGCGACAGGTGGACGGGCCAAGTTAAAAGGAATAACAAACATGTCGCTTAGTGTTGCACTCATTTTATTGATCAGTGGTTAAAACTCATTCAGGTCTCGAGGCTCAGTGCCCGTCTGAGATCTGGTCTGTGCAGTTTGATCAGAAAATAATTAAAAACATAAAAACAACACTCGGAACCAGCTTCTCTGGTCCACTTTTTTTTTCTTTCTTTTTTTTTTGCAATCAATTTAAAAACCAAATGTTACATTTTATTATGTACCATATAAAAGAATAAGATTTGAGAAAACACTGGGAAGTGCATTTAAGTGGAACTTCTCACTGCATTTTTAAAAAAAAAAAAAAAAAAAAGATGCCATCCTCGTGGTATGAACCAATTTCTCGCCAAAGCTCCGATGATTATTCTGTACAGTACTCTTCGTTAAAAGAAGGGGGGGGGGGAGAGCCCTTTTTAAAAAAAAAAAAAAAAAAAAAGCCGTTTTT
>CAAKHG010045311.1:0-22327 GCA_901007715.1 Dactylopterus volitans
TGCTACCAAAAAAAAAAAAAAAAAAAAAAAAATACAAGGGAGAAAGCAAACTGACAACCTCTTTTGCACGTACAAATACAAAGAGTTCAAAGTATCAAACAGCAGCCATCTTTTTTTTTGTTATATGTTTGTTAATTTATATGCCAGGCTTTCATGTTTAACATAGCTGCCTGACAACTTAAAAAAAAAAAAAAGGAATCTGGAGTCAATCCAGCTCGAAAAACTCATTTCCACAATGTCACGTCCATGTTTGCTGCTCGAGTAGATTCCCGGCTCGGGAGAGCAAAGCTCATTGTCAGCTGTCAGAATCCGTCGCGTCACGGGAGCAGCGTTTTACTCTCATGATGCAACAAGTCAAGTTTTGGTTTCCCGCAATCCCGGCGGCCTGGCAGCACCAGTCTGTCACAGTCAAGCAGGGCTGGTTGGTTTCCGCGGGCTTCGGCGCGACTTAGTCTGGCGCCGTTAGACCGAGAGCAACAGCTCAGCGTTACTTCAACATGGCGGCCGTCCGCATCACTCAGGTGCCGCAGTCTGTCGCGGAGACGTTCACGCTGCGTTTGAGCGTCGCAGTGACCTTCTCGGCTGGAGAGGCAGATTTAAGAAGGGCTCACTGACGAGAGGTCTACAGCAAACCAGCAACAATGAAACGGGGCGAATCGGAACAATACTTCACAGGCGAAAGGGTGGGAGGCGGCGGCAGCAGCAGCGGCAGCAGCAGCAGCAGCAGCAGGAGCAGGAGCAGCACGCTTCACACAAACAACAACAACGTCAAGCTGTTGCTGCCTGCGTAACTCCGTGAGAAAAAAAAAAATTGACTTCAAAATTGATTCGGTAAGTGAGCACAGACCACTTAGCTGTCACAGTGGCTCTCCACCGTCGGGTTGCGGCGCAAAAGCAGTTTGCATGGGGCCAGTTTGAGTGGGTTGCAGATGTGAGTGAAAGAATGTTGACTGAGAACGTTTTCCTTTCAGTGCTTTTATTCTGAAGGACGCGCGTCGCCGGGCTCTCAGCTTGCAGTTTCTCATGGCGCCGCGCCGCAGCCGTTTTGCTGCCGGCCTTTATGCCGCGGCAGCGTTGTCATGCAGGCGGCGCGCGGTCGAGCGTTTGAAAAAGGCAGAGAACTCAAAACAGGACCACGGCATCCATTTTGGGGTTTAGTCACGTTCAGGACAAAAAAAAAAAAACGAGCGACCGGAACCTCTCCGTTTACGTCGCCAAGTGCTGACTCGTCAAAAATCAAACGCCATTTAGAAATGAAGCCGACATTATGTCGTTGTTTCAACCCTCTTTCCGCCCTTCTGCGTTGCTGTATTTGAGTTGCTATTAACTCTGGCCACCAAGTTAATGACTCGCACACGCGGACCGGTTAAGGACAACTGATAGACCCGACAACGGCGCTTATGGCAAACAAGAGAGATGAGCACAACACAAAATCAAATGCCAGTGTTCAGTGTGTCATTCAATCTGCATATTTTGACTGAGGCGCTGTTTTCACACAGCATCAATCCACATTCATTCACCTGCAGGGGCATTCAACTGCCTACTGATCTGCCAAATGAAAAACATTTTTTTATTGTATCAATTGTTGATTGTTTTTGGTGCTACCTTTGCTATTTGGATGACAAATCAGGCTCCTCAAGAGAAATCCTGAATGTGAGTGTGACGTAAGCTTCAAACTGTGACACATATAAAATAAGCACGAGCGTAGTTTAGGGTGAGTGACATTTGGAATGGGCTCACTCACACACCCCGTCTCTGCCACAGTGGCTCATTAGACCCTCTCCTGCTAAGCATTTATAATTTCATTTCCCTCGTGGCGAAAAACGCTGCTGTTAAGCGTTCGCCGCTGAAGTCCGAGCGTCAGCCCGTGGCATCAGCTGCGGTCTCGGTGACATTGTTTCCGGATAAATAGCAGCTTTGCCTCAAGACGATGAGGCGACGCGAGGGAGCGCCGCGCCGAGGACAGTCTTGACACGTGGAGAAGTGCTCCACTCAGTGATGAGCGGCCACATTGCGCTTCCGCGCGGCTTCACAACTACACGCGACGTGCGTCACGTCCGCCGCGGAAAAAAAATAAAGATAAAAATGTGACTGTCTACCCCGTAACCCAAAGTGCAACCGCAGAGTGAGACAATGAGATTGACAGATTATGTATGAGACCTTGAAATGAACCGGATGTGGCACGGCCACGCTGGAATTAAAAGTTCATCGTTCTAGAGCGACTAGCCTCGCTGCTTCTTGGTTGACAAAGTGTGTGCGCGCCGCTCATCCATGGTGCTGCTGCTGCTGCTGCAGAGAAAGCAGAGCAACAGAGGCAGCAAAGACAGAGAGCCTGAGAGGGAGACTGCAGACATAAAAAGCAGAAACACAGAGCAGAGATATAGAGAAATGTGGGTCAGATGGAGAAAGCTCAATGTAAATCAGAATGTGTAAACATGTACAGGCATAATCTCATTATCCCTCATCCTCTTGGGCCTGTGATCAGATGCTTGATTGAAGCAGGAGATGAGAGGAAAAAAAAAAAAGAGAGAGAGGACAGACACAGAGGGAGGAGGGGAGGGTTGGTAGATATGAGAAGCTCCAAAAGATGGTCTGAGTGTGATACGATGGAGACGCAAACGGAGGCCGGGAGACAGCGCAGGAGAGTCCCCCAGGCGTGCTGGGAGCTCCGCAGAGCCGCGGAAGGCGGGCGCTGAAAAGCATTGCGAGGTACAGCACAAATATAGGCGCTCCGTCACGTCGCATCAAAACCGGAGGTTCCTAGGCGGCGCCGCGAGAAACGACATATGCAAGACCACGCGGAGGCTTTGCAGAGGAGGAGGCATGTTTGCGCGCGAGTCGGCGCGCGGGGTCGCCGCCGCCGCCGCCGTGGCGGTGGTTGCACGCCTCCCCTGCACCCTGCCCGCCTCTCAACCGACGGCCGTCCAA
Organism: Dactylopterus volitans; assembly: GCA_901007715.1. Lineage (NCBI taxonomy): Eukaryota > Metazoa > Chordata > Actinopteri > Syngnathiformes > Dactylopteridae > Dactylopterus > Dactylopterus volitans. The sequence continues at coordinate 2,929 of CAAKHG010045311.1, forward strand.
TCGACTATCACAATTAACACACACCCTTTATCTGAAAAGTGACACGCTAATTAGAGATCGCACTGTATGCACCGTACACACCACATGATGTATACCAAGACTACAAGGCTGAGTAGCAGAACCACCCGCCCCACTATCGTCTCCTGTATTTATTATTCATATTTAGCACTGATTACTGCTGAACTCACTCTCTATAAATCGCATAATTCTTGGTTCTGCTGCAAATGACCTCATGACTTTTTCAAGACGCTTCAGTCATCTCGGCGGTTCGAGGCAGATTTTCTTGACAGGCACATTACCTCCTGTGTGCGCCGCGTTCTCCTAGCGTAACACCACTTGACCTGGACAGAAGGGGAATTTTCCATTTGGCGAGGCTATATGTCAGCCGGAGAATGGCTGGCGGCACGACACCGACTCCGGAGGAGAAATGGAATTCAGTGATGGGCGACTCGTTTTCCAACCTATATTCGGTTAAGGGACATGATATTTCGTGTTTGGAAGTAATAATAATAATAATAAAAAAGATTGTTTCTTGTAAATCAAACAGCTTTTGCCAAGCACAAGTTCCAAAAAAGACAGCTGCATTTTTACCACTGTATAATATCACTGACTTTTTTCTCTTTTGGAGGGGTGATGGACAACTCTTGCCCCTACTTAAAGACACTTTAAGTGCACTTGATGAAGGCACTTTAACCCCACAATTGCTCCCCGGGTGCTAGAACGATGGCAGCTACTGCTCCGGTGTGTTTGTGCATGTGGTGTGTGTGTGTTCGTGCAATATAAATGGGTCAAATGCAGAGATGACATTTCCCATTGTGGGTTTAATAAGGATCTAATTTAAAAAAAAAAAAAAAATCATCTTGCCTTTACACAACACTCAGTAAGTGTTTGGGAACCGAGCAGATGGTTCTGTCGATGGTTTTGTCGATGACATTCTTTCCTATTTTTGCGTGACGTTAAGACAAGCTGGTATTTTGAACTCTGCACTGGCAACAGTCTGGATGGTGCTTCTGTAGTTGTATTATTAGTTCTTCGGTCATTATTCAGTCGGTTCAGTGATAAGTATTTAATTACTACATAGTTTGCTCACTTCTTTTTGGCGTTACATAAGCAGATGCCTCGGCAGCTCTCATATGATATCTGGTGGCCTCATTTGGAATCTGAGGGCTGACACACTTTCTTTTGTTTTTCCGGATCCTCTTCCTATTCCATAAATATAATTTCCACAGGATTGTGACATTTCTCTCCCCTCCAAATCTGTCCTTCGCTGCAGCACATTTAATTTCGCTTTACAGTGCATTAGAGAAAGACAGGCCTCAGCAGGGACGTGTTTTGTGTAAAGCTATTCATAGACTCCAAGATGTTCAAATGCTGGCAAATTCAGGTGTACGCTCGTCATTACTTACCTTTCGTTTCACCCATAAAGCAGTCAGGTGGAGCCGGATTTATGATCATTTCAAACGCCTTCCGATCGCAGTTGTTTCTCTGGGAATTCGGGCTGTTTGTTTGGGATGAATCTCATTGGACTTCGGCTGACCTTTAAAGCCGAGCTTCACGACCAAGGCGCCCGCTCTGAGCGGAAAACTCCCCTTGATACATACATCTTTTTAAACGAGCAGAAAACTGACCAAAATTTAAATCAAGCGCCGCGTGTTATCAAGTGCGGGCCAATAATGCGGTGGCATTTCACACTCGAACTACTTTTTCATACTGTTAGCGCACACACCATGAAATAGCCTATAAAGGTGTTGTCAAAACAGGGAGCACGGCCTGCTTTAAAGCCCCAACGCAATTTTAAAAGTGCTGTTAAGGTAACTGCGGCCACGTCAGGCGACAGCTTGACTTTGCAAAGGTGTCCTGAGCCCTCCTCGCACGCCCTTCCTTATCTTTCCCATCCATCTTTCATTATCTTTTGCCTGCCCGCCCCTGCTGCCCTGCCTCTCTTTTCTTAACTTTCCCCTCATATCTATTCAACCTCTGCCTGCTCCCTAATTCTGTCATACAGTGGCTCATTGTCTCCGCACATCCTCCCCTGCACCTCTTCCTCCGTGCCTCTCCCTTATCATCATTCTCATCCTAATTCCCTCATTCCTCTTTCCCTTTCCAACCCCCTCACCGCCCCCCCCCACACTCCTCTCCTATCGCTCCTGCTCCCCCACCCGCCTCTTCACTCTTCACGGCAGAGCTCTTCATCACGCAGATGTCAGGCATCCGTCAGAGTCCGGGGCCGGTCCCCGCGTGATTGATTTTTGGCCCCACCTGTGTCTTTCATAATGACCAACTGTCGGTTGTTTTACTGCCCGTGCTGCCTCCCCACCGGATCTCCTGTCACCGCAGCATCCCGAGGCTAAATCTCTCAGCTCAGACCTTACAGTGCATTATCTGGCTTGTCGTCAGATAAGATTTATGCGGGTGTACCTTATGGATCCAGCTTGTCCTCTCTAAAATGGCAAGGGAGGACGTTCTCGATGTTGCTTGCTTTGAAGAACAGTTTGCATTTTCGCAAGAAACCGACAGTATCTGTTATGCTCTCCGATGGTGGAAGGCTTCCAAACATGCTGCTGGGTTTTGATTTGTAGTGACTTGTTGCTTGACAGTAGTTGGAGGCTGAGGGTTCGATTTTTTTGCTGTCATGGCGAACCACTGGCAAGATGTATTTCCTGTAAGTGAATCTCATTTTAATCCGGGGATGCAGCATGTATTGATTAGTTTGGAACAAGAAATTCAGAGTTAAGCCTGCAATAATTCATTGAATGCTTTAACATTTCAGCGAATCTGAATGCTATTTTATTTGGAGAACTTTTCTCTCCTCTTTTTACTCTTAAGAGAGAGAAAAAAAAACTCCCTTTAACAAGAAAGAAATATGAAAATGCGATCAACGTGTTTCTGTGTTTCTGTGTGTGTGTGTGTGTGTGTGTGTGTGTGTGTGTGTGTGTGTGTGTGTGTGTGTGGGACCACACGTTTGATCGTCAGGGTACAGCACATGATGTTCATGTGCACCAACACAAACGACAACAACGCTGCCCAGATGATAAGAGAGCCACCCCATTGGCAATGGAAGCGGCCTCTACTTTTCAGGTGTGTGTATAATTTGTACAAGCATGTTTGAAATAATCACCGGTCCCTCTTAAAAATGGTCACTCTTTGTCACTGGTAAACCTTACAAGACATTCCATGGTTGCCGTTTTCCACCCAGCAGTTTTGGAGACAGACGCTCTCTTTCTTAAACCTCGTGTCTTTCTTTTTCACAGGAATTTTTTTTTTCTCGTCAAGTACAAGTAAATATGAGAATGCACAAGATAACATATCATGGAAGGATGATGCTATGGTGTGAGAGAGTGACTGATTGACTGGCCAGTCAACATGACCTTACCAGTTATGATGAAACCCTGTCGAGGCAGCAGCACAACAAAGTCAATTGATAACTCACAAAAAAAAAAAAGCCCTCCCTCTTATGGCTTATTTCACCAACATGCTTTTGACTGCCTAAGAATGGCCCTGCTGTTTGTCTCTGGGTTCTGGACCTCCAATTGAGAACCACCGCTGGAGACTATTCAATCCTAAATAACTGTAAATGCATACTGGTACGGATGCTGTGACGTGCGTTAGCATCAAGACTGTGCATGAGAGAACCTGCTAGAGAGGAAACATCTAACCACAAGATGAACTGAAAGTCACACTCTCTGCTGTTGACCAAAGGGCTCAACTTCACAGCTCCCGAACACACACATACACACAAACACTCACGCACACACACACACACACACACACACACACACACACACACACACAAGAAGAAGTGTCAGCAAACGACACTTTGCCACAGCAGAAAAAAAAGGGGTGGTGATGCAACACACATACACGAAAAAACACTCACCTCTGGTCAGGCTGCGACGCTGACAGGTGTTTCGTCTTCACAGCCGAAGAAGGACAGGAGCTGCACATTTGGAAAGCAGGAGGGAGAGAGACGGGGAGAGAGAGAGAGACAGAGAGAGAAAGAGAGAGAGAGATTGAGAAAGAGACAGGGTCAAGACGGTGGCCTGAGATGACCACATTTGAGATTCAAAGCAGCCTCTGTGTGTGCGTGTGTGCGTGTGTGTGTGTGTGTGTGTGTGCGCGCGCGCGCGCGCGCGCGCGCACACGTGTGTCATGCACTTTCCTACCAGTGAAACCAGTTCGTCAGTGGTGAGACTACAAACTCTCAACAACATCAGGTGCTAACAGTAAAGCAGTAATAGTAACAACTATAACAATGTTTCTAACAATGTGGCTCTTGCGGAGTCATGTGACTGACCACCAACTTGACTCTTATCTCCTCTTTCATCTTCAACACGACCAACATCTCTCTTTTTTTTTTTTAACCACCCACAATTATCTTTCAGAGTGACACGCTGCTTTTGTAATTATTTCTGCATCTGATTCACATCGGCGGGAGCGATGTTTCGGCCTCCTGAGCGACAGCTGCCAGATGCGCTACTTTCGGAGGATGTCACAAGATGAACACAATAAAACGTCGGTGTATGCTGTGTCTGTGGTTTTACATCTGAACGGATCAAATTGTTTTGATCCGATTTAAAAATCTCTAGTAAAACTACAAGAAATGTGCATCTGTGCCTGAACCCAAACGTCCCGACATCGCCGCTCTATTAACTATTAGAACAATTAAAGTTTGACTCATGTGGGCTGGATATGACATTCGAGCGCGTCACGGCACGGAAACATCTAGAAACAGAAGTAGCCGCTCCAATGAGGCAAGAATCGAATGATTTCTTGTTTTTGATGGCACGCTTGAAGCTGAACTTTGCACATGTTGGAGGCTACTGAGGCAAAACTGGCCAATAAGAAGTTACAGTAATTGGATCGACTGAAGACCTGCACATGAATGGAGGCTTGTGCGCCACTGAATGAGAGGAATGCCGATGTCCCAAATGCTGCTGATTTGATAGACGGATGATTTTATGACACTGCCTAACTGTCAAGGACAAGTTACTCCCCATTTAGGGCCTCGTAGGTGCAGCGCACCCTTGGGAGACTTAACGCTATCCTTGTTCATATTTGGACCGAGGCCCATCACTTTGGTTTCTGCATAGCATGAGGAAGTTCTTGGACATCCATGAATTTACTGCCGCACGCCAGCCTATGAGTGGCGGAACTGTGTAAAGGTCAGACTGATTTATGGAATCTGAAAATGGAGAGAAACGTTGGCCATGCGGCTAATCGGAGCCGGTGGTGATAAAGATATAAATGGAGAACAGAGAAGGCCCAAGAATGGATCCTTGAGGACCACAGGTCATTTCGGCGTGAGCGAAAGTTTCCAAATAAAACAGAGAATGTTCTGCCGCTCAGGAGAGACAAGCCAGTCTGAAGCACTCACATCTGCCCACTTTTCTCATCTGCCAATTAAAAACATGTTGCGTCAAAAGCGACCCCACAACAGCCAGACTTCCTCTTGATGTCAACGCCATTTGCTTTAAGAGGGCTTTTTGACTTGTAATAGCAGGTGGTTTTATTAACATGACAGCGCTGAGGCTTTTGACTAATCTGGTGGGCTGAAGCTCTGGCTTGGCAATATGGCAAAAAGAAAAAAGAGAATAAAAATCATCCATATTGATCAATATGACTATTTATCACCATACATCCTTTCATAAGGCTGAAGAGTATCCTGATAACGACTGACAACGGCTGCTTTTTCCTCACCCGTCACACCGACGTGCACTTTTGAAACGCATGCCAGCAACCGCAGACAAACTTGCTGTTGCTATGCATATTTCTGCTGCGATAGGCTGTTGTGTCTGCCAATACCGAGTACAACTGTCAAAACCTCATCATTCTAATTGACAAGCATCGGTTAAATATACTAAAGGGACCACGTGGCTTTGTCCTTGAATGAGCCCAATCTGCATAAATTAATTTCAAAACCACCTGCTAACTACGTCGTATGTAAACACATGAATCCCCAATCCCAGATTCCAATACCTAAATCCCACATCCGGGAGCATGGGGCCTACTGTAGTTCCCTGTAAGAGTTGATCCCTCCATACAATCAAACCTGCTTTGATGTCCGATGATAGACCCGGGGGTCTAGGGGAATAATCTGATTGGCTGGCAACCGTGCATTAAAACAGCATTATGCACACGTAGTTAAGCTTTAACTGCAATTTCATCCGCAACTAACTTGCAACTAATGAGCACAGCTGTCAAATCTCCGTAAACAACTGAACGGAAAGGGCAACTTGCAGCCAACCTGATAAGCTAAGCTTTCACTAGAATTGTCCCTTGTCATGACAACGGTAAGCTCTGGCTTCATTACCTTACATTTCCATGTGTAAACATTAACGAAAAAATTTGCCTGTTTTTATTCTGTGTTGTTGGTAAATGACCATTGTATCGGTGGAGCAACCAACACCTGTGAGTGTGTGTTGGATGGCTCTTTGCCTCCACATGGTGCCTTAAAACTTTGTAATGCACACAAGGGGCGCTGACTATCCCTTTAATATATAAATATATATACACACACATATGAGACTTGGCTCCCACAAAAAACATTACCATTGGCTCTAACCGGTTTGAGTGTACTAGGACGGCGGTTTCCAGTCCTGGTCCAGTCCTGTAATGCACATGGAATAAAATTTTTCAGGGGTCTGAATTTTTTCAGACTTTTTTTTTTTTTTAATTTCTGACTTCAGATGTTTAATTATGTCATGCGAGTTAGCTAAAACAGCTTTCATTCCAAACTCAACAGTACTCAACAGTTAGATGGCTTACTGTCCTAAAAGAAAGCAAATGAATGGCCAAATTTTGACACAGGTGTAATGTTAATGATGTCAGATGATTTGTGCATGAAAAAAAAAATTGTGCGCGTGTGTAACTGCAGCACTAATATGTATTTGCAAGAGAGTGGAGTAAATGCTGCCTCCAAGGTTTTTGTTTTGTTTTTGTTTTTTTATTTAGACAATGCATATTAATGAACATTGCATACATGAGATATGCAGTGTAAATACACCGGAGTTAGCTAAAATGCTAAATTTCATCCGCTGCAGTGGATTTTTTTTGTCGATGCAGGCCACTGAGCTCTGCGGGTTCCTTTGAGGTACACGTTGAAAGCACCTGCAGCTTCCATCAGTTCTGCTCTAACAAGATAGCAAGAAAGTCATATTGGCTGCTTCAAGCACTGGGTTATGTAATGCACTTAAGAGCGAGCACGAGGAGAAACCCCTTGTGGAACCTGAGACTATCGTGAGAATTTGCTCCCTTTGTCAAAAACGGACCGATGACACCATTTAGTGGGCAACGTTATAAACTAGCGCCGAGTTCAGGATGCAGGCCAATTTAGCTAAACTGCATGATACCCAGAAGCGGCGGTCTCCAGAAAACTCTAGCAGAGCTACAACAGTGAAGCAATCAGAGCACCTACACAGAGGTTTGACTCCACATACGAACTCTGGCACCGACGCGACGCCCCACGACCTCATCGACCTCATCTGAGACACATCAGAGCATAGAGCCACCAGGAACCCTCCATGACATCATCATGAAAGACGCATGAAAGCCAGCAAGCCCACAGCATTTGTCTCGATGACCGTCCACATTCGTCTTCTGCCGCACATGCACACACATGCACACTATCACCGTCTTCTTCTGCATAAAAACGAATGTTCTTGCTGCTCAAAGTGAGCAAGTATTGCTTTGTTTCTCAAATCAAATAAAGTATTAGGATATTAGAATGTAAAAACTTAGAAGGATCAGCACTTCTATCTAAAATGGACATTTTTGGTCTTAACATGCTAAGTGTCTTTTTTCTCTTTCTGTCACTGCACAAAAAAAAAAATAATGCATAAAGGTCACTGTTACTGCTGCTTATTGACGTGTATTTACCTGCAATGACGACTAAAAAGGTTGCATCAATTATATGGCAAAAAATAGAGACAATTTTCTGTTTTTTACTCCTGGAAAGGTTAGTGGCAACATGTAAGCTAACAGGAGTATAAAAGGGTTAAAATCCTGAAACTGAACGCAATTATGGATTTAATGGTGTTTGCTGATGCCTTTTTTTTTTTTTTTTTTTAAAAGAAAGGCCATGTGGACATCAGCTGGCGAACCGATCTATGAATGTGGCCTGGGTTATCGACGCATGCAGCAGTGCGATGCATACATGTTCCAAGAAGATCAAAACAGAGATGTTCCCGCTGCTTCATCAGGAGCTGCCGCCGCCTGATGAGTTGGCCTTCTTAACGGTATTTCAGAGACTATTTTCCTGACCTTGAAAACACCCACCCGAACTGAATTCAGGACCCTGGACTCCTGGTGTAGGTGCTAGTCTGGACTTAAAAGTCACAGGAGCAGCTGACCGCGATGACCAACTGAGGGGATTTAAACCTGAAATTTGAGGCTCTTCCCTCGGCCAACTATTGACTACATGCATGATCGGGCTGTCCTGCCACGGCTGAGAGGACTCCCGAATGCCTTCTCGCCGTTTTTGCAATGACAGACTTGAGTGAGTCTGGCACTTTCAACTTTGAAGACGTTTAAAACAAAACACAAGAGCACGTCCACATGTGGACAATCACCCACCCACCCACGCACGCACGCACGCACGCACGCACACACACGCACGCAAGCAAGCACACACACACATAGCTGAGTGAGGTTTGTTCCCCTCCTCTATTCTGTTCTTAATATTCTGTCCCAGTTTGTTCAAAAGTTTGGTTTCACACATCTCAGTTAACACTATTCTGCCATGAAAATAAGAGTCAGGCTGCGCAGCGTCAGTGGAGTGATTAGCGTTTTGAAAAACAAACGTAGTTGTTACTGCATTAACAGGCATAGGAACATATATTGAGGATATATATATTGTGTTTGTTTTGTTTTTTAATTTTTTACATTTGCCGTTGTGTTTGCGGCTGGTTTGCAAAAAAAAAAAGGGGTCTCCTCCTCCTGATCCTATCTGGAGGACCTTGGCCCGTTTTAGACGTCTCCCTGCTCCAACAAGCCTGATTTCAACGATCAGCAGCTCATCATCATCAACTCTGTAGCAGCCTGCTAACAACCCATTCATTGTAATCAGGTGTGTTGCAGCGGGGAGACATTTAAAACATATGAAAAGGGGAGGGGGAGGTGTCAGGACTGGGAAACGGGAGCGCTGTATCCACTGACAGCATCAGCCAACAAGCCAGGATCCTAAAATTCAGCCATCATTCATTTTTACTACTCACTCTTTTCTTCCTGTGACAATTTCCTCGGTTAAATATATCAGCAGGATAATACTGACTGATGCATACTGATGCTTTTTTTTTTTTTTTTGCATTATTCAAAATGCACCTGCTGCTGACCGTCTGCTCCTTTGGTGGCGCTTGGTCAGATGCCGCATAGCAATGGCTGCTCCTGACACAGCGCTGCCCACGCCGCCGCCGCGCTGCAGCGCAGCGCTGCCCCAGATATCGCATCTGTCAGGCGACTTTGAGGCCGCTTGACCTTTTCCCGCTTCCACTCGTGTTTCTACTAAAATGCACCGTTTCCCAAAAGCCATCCTGCAACTGTAATACAAGATAACAGCGTGTGATGTAACTATATTGCAGCAGATGATGTAACCAGCTGTGCAGGCAAATCCGGGCTGACAGAGACACCGAGCGTCGCCCGGGAGCTCCTCACAGAGACAAAGGGGGATAGAAAGAAGTGAAGGGAGGCGGAATGAAGAGGGAAGTGGTGGAAGAGAGAGACGCGCTGGGGAGACAATAGACAGCAGTCTGGGTCTGTGGATGCCGCGCGTGCAAACACACACGCGTGCGCGCACACACACACTTTCACTCAGACACTTGATCAGGAGGTCAACCACTACAGTTTGCTTTGTGCACGCACGCACACACACACACACACACACACACTCCGCTCCGACTGACCTCCAGAATCTCGAGCAACGACACTGACAAGCTTCTACTTTTCGCAGGGCAGCTGTGCGGCCAACGAGAAGTGGCTCTAGCGCAGAGCGCCATCGGCCAATCACTTTCTCTGAGGCACGTGTGCTGCTTAGATGTGTGAGAGGAGCGTCCCGGGAATCCCACACCTCTAAAGTGCCCAGGTGGTTGTCACGCAACGCCAGTCTTGTCGACATGCAACCTGCAGCGACGGTGGTTTTAACCGCTCATCCTCCGGCTGTCAACAAATAATAACACCTTTCTGCAAACTTTGGTGCAAAGAGTGCAACTTCCTGTTTACCGCTGAACACCTCGAGGGCACTTTGCGGCACCCGGGGATGCTACTATGGGGAAATTTGCCCTGCCAGATATCAATCTCGGTTTCGCTCGTTACGCCAGACTTTCTTTCCATGAAAAGATAATGGCCGGCTCATAAAGTGTCACTGAGTTCATCTTGTCATCGGGTTTAATCTGAGATATTGACGGCGGTGCCTCGTCGGTCAACTCTAAGTCTTGCTACACGACATGCGAAATTTGTCACACTGACTGCATTTTCAGTTTATAATTGTCGAGTCTTTCTGATCAAGCGTTTGATGCATTTCTTATGTCTTTAATTATGAAGTACACGGGAAATGATGCGCCAAAGTGAATTCACCATGTGATACTCTGCTCTTTTACGAGGGATGTGATTTGAAGCACGGCTACGATAACGCGAAATCAATTTAAGACCTTTTTTTTTGCCTTGTAATTTGTGATATTTCTGGAGAGGCGGTGAAGCATTCCTTTGAGGATCGGCATGCACGTACACATACATTCGCCTTGAAGGGTCTAATCTGCGAGGCTTGTTTGCCTCAGGTGGAACAAATGTTAACATTCTTGGCAGCAGCCAAACACAATCAAGTCTGGCAGCCGCGACAGTGTCGCGTTTCTGCTGATGACACCATTTCATGACTGGCTGCACGGGCAGATTCTTCGGATGTGGCGTGATTGATTGGCGTCATTCAGACATCATTTTCTGGCACATCACAAAAAGAGTCCCCTTTTTAATAGCTGTGTTGACAGAATTTAAAAAAAAAGGGGCTAACTTTCAAAGGTGGTGAGCTTGAAGGTTTCATTTGGGCTGCGCCGACTGTTTCTCGGCTTTATGGATTCCTACATTTTTTCCCAGCGCAGAGAAGGAGGTTAATTTAGGGGTCAAATTATGAGCCCAGTGGAAAATTGGGGTGAGCGACGGCGGCGCTGGTCTGGTCAGACACCGGAACAGGCAGGCAAGGCTGGATGGCGAATCGTGCTGGGTGATCAGACCCGGCTGCCAAAAAAAAAAAAAAAAAGGTGCAGGCTGAAGGTTGCCACAGTTTCCCCTCAACGACATGAACACAGATTAGGCCCACAGAGAAATGAGGGGAAGGATTAATGAAGCAGAAGAGCAGAATGACACGGGATGCTGAGATTAACCGGCAGAGCTGACATTTAACGGCCTCATCAACGCTAATGCACTAAATGATCCTCCTATTAATGCAACAACAACAACAAAAAATAAACTGCTCACGGCATATTCTCTCCGTGGCGGCGCGTGGACGATAAACAACTTCAAATTTAAAAAAAAATAAAAAAAAAATAGAGGAAACCCTGGAGCTTATTCAGAGGTGTTACGTTACCTGGATCCCAACAGATTTTCACTCTAGACGGCAGATCAACAATCCTACTGTACACGACGCCGCTGTGTTGTGCTTTTTAATCACCTAAAAAACAACAACAACAACAACAACAACAGCAGCAGCGTGGTTTAGCAGAGCTGCTCCACAAAAGTGCGGTGGAAATAACGGGCAGCCGCGGCCCCACTTGAGTCTAAGTGGAGGGATTATGCTGTCACAACCGCAGCCAAACAAAGCGACGCCGACTCGCGGTTCGGGATATTTTCTAGAGTGTCGCGTCAAGTTCATCCCTCCGCAAACTGCAGCGGGACCCAACCAGAGCCCACGCCGAGCAGAGCCCACATTAGATGTATTTTCACCACCAACAACACCCACCCACCCCCTAAAAAACAAAACAGAGGTACATGACCCGAGCTGCTCTGTAAACCGGGTTAAAGCCTGCTAATCTCCTAGCCGGACTCGTTAGAGATGCGGCGGCGGCGGCGGCGCTGCTGCTCTCGGTCCCGGTTCGGTTCTCCCGGGCTTCTCTACCTCCTCGCGTCTCCTTCCTTGCTAGCTCGTCGAGCTCCTGTCAGCTACACGGTTAGCCGAGAGCCGCCGGCGGCCACAAAGAGCCCGCACGGCTGCCCCCGCTCAGCCCCAAATCACTCAAATCCAAACACACCATTGTCTTTTACCTCTGTGACTGCGACGTCTGCTCCGAGTCCTGCCCCGCACGCGCGCGCGTCCGCACACAGGCACACACACACACACACACGCACGCGCGCACACACACGCGCGCACACACACACACACCCCGCAGTCCTCTCTTTAACAGCGATTTAGGCAGCACGGGGGTGAGCAGCCGCGTCCATTGTCTGGATAGATGCTGTGCGCCTCCGCTGCTCGCTGACGCTACTTTGGAGCGCTAGCTTGTTCCTCGCTGTTGAGCTGCGAGAAAAAAAAAAAAAGAAAAAAAATACTACTTCGGCTCATGCCCCGTAAAGAACCGTACGAACGCGCCGCTTGTATTGTGCGCCACTTGTGCGTCGCGACGACCGAAGGAGGACGCTTCACGCGCGGACGGGGGCGGTCTGTCGAGGGAAGTTGCACGAATCCGCAAGATTTTCGACGTCAACATATCATTTTTTTTCTTCCAATTTTTAAATGACAGGACGTCAAACGTGAAAACCGCGCCGGCGCCGAGAAATGAGCAGAGTTTTACTTACCTCTAGTGGACGTTCAAAGACACTGCAGGCGAAAACTGAAAATCAACGCGCGCCCCTTTACATAATGTACGATAAAAGGCATTTGAATGACGTAGAAAAACGGGAGCCAATCGGCTTCGAGAACGGGCGCGACGACGAGCGCAGATAGCGGACCCAAACACAACACTCCCGCTGCCGCGAGCGGACTCCTCCGGTAAGAAAGAAAAACAAAAATGTGTCGTATCGCCACAAGTGCGCCGCAAACGCGAAGGGGAAATGCGGGCCACTGATCTACGAACACGCTGAGGTAAGTCAGACCTAAAAAAAAACTAACCAACAAACAAACAAAAAAAATGACAACCGGCTAGCTTGTTGCTATTTAGCTATAAATCCCAGTCAAGCTAGTCGTCGGTTTGCTAACGGATGACCGTAAAAAATCTCACGTGAAATTATCCAGGCGGGTTTTTTTTTAGTGAAACGCAGTTTGACGTGGTCGGCAAAATCTGCTGGACACCTTCTTTAAAAAAAAAAAAAAAAAAATCGTCCGCCGCGCGTTTGCCGTCGCTGCGTTCGCAGCTGCATTGATCCGCTTTTTTCTTTTAATTTTACGACCAGACAATGAATCGAGCGCTTGTTTGTAACGTCCCGCCGCGTTTCCGTCCAGCTCGTCCTGTCTCCCGTCGGTGAGATGTCTCTGGCTCAGAGGGTTCTGCTGACCTGGGTCTTCACCCTCGTCTTCCTCATCATGCTGGTGCTCAAACTGGACGGAAAGGTTGGTGTTTTTGTGCCTTTCTGTTGTCCAGGTGGAAATAACGTTTCAGCCCGCGGGGTTGAGAAAGCAGCCACTCCATCTTCCTGTAGCCATGATCCCTCGCCGCAATGATTCTTATTAAAATGAGGATTTTGTGTTTCCGCCTTGCCAGGTGCAGTGGAACTGGTTCCTCATCTTCCTCCCAGTCTGGGTCTTTGACGGCATCCTCGTGCTCATGCTCGCCATCAAGATGGCGGGGCGCTGCAAGCCGGGTTACGACCCTCGCAACGGCTCGCCGGACCTGCGCCTGCGGGCCTGGTACCTGACGGCCATGCTGCTCAAGCTGGGCTTCTGCCTGACACTGTGCGCCAAGCTGGAGGAGCTGGCCGAGGTGAAGCTCACGTTTGTGTGCATCCCACTGTGGACCATGTTGCTGGGGGCGCTGGTGGAGCTGGGCCTGAACATCTTTCCGGAGAGGAGGGAGGCTTAAGAGGGCGCAAACTGTGCTTGGGGAAACTCATCGTGAGTCACGACGCCAATCAAAAACGCCCGTCAAAGCAGTGGTCACACAGGCGGTTGGGAATAGGTTCTAATTATTCAATTTCATTTCATTTAAATCCTCAGAAAACACCGAGGGATTTGTGTTTCTGTAATCGTTTATGTCGGTCTGACTTGAGTTTCCAGACCGGACGCTCAAAGATAAAAAGTCAGATGACCTGAAGAATAAGAGACTGTTATGAAATAAGAATCATATGTGTCCAGACCTCAGTCGACTGTGCTGAGCTTCAGAAGAACCTGGACTCGCGTGCCACATATTTGACTTCTTCCAAACGAGAACAAAGTCAGATAAAGGCTGCATTTTTTTCAGTACAAAGACTGATTGTCGGAAGTGGATCAGCTGTATAGTTGACTGACTACTGTGACGCCGACACTGGAGGTGGCAGACAGTGTTTGTTTGGTTGGTTTTTTTTTGTTTTGTTTTGCTTCTAAGACGTTCAGTATTGGTTCCTTGTGTATAAGCCAGCAGAGCTGCTCTTGGATTGAACTTCACACAGGAGGAAGCTGCTAGTCTTTCAGTTCCTCTACTGGAGCTGTCACCACACGATTGAGCCAAATCATGAAGTGAATTTTGTCACAAATATCGCAGGTGTCGTTTGGCTGAGATTTTAGTTTTTCGTGTCATTCCGGCCGTGTGGTGGGTACTCTACCAAAAAATGGTGATACAGGTTATGAATCGACCCCTACTGTGGTTTATGGTTGCAGTGCGGTTTGAAAACAATCCAAAAACCTGAACTATAATTGAGATAATTTTTTTCAGGGCATAAAAGCATCTTGGAACAACTTGTGATGTCCTTTTTTTGTACACGGGCCTCTGCTACGTACAAGGTCTCTTTTATACCATGAGAATCATGTGTCCTTATGACGTCTCTGCACCGATACTGCAGGCAAAGGTCAGAAAGACAAAACCCTCGACGCGTATTGCACTGAAAAACAAGAAACTGCCGATTCTGGGTTGAAAATACGACCACGTTCGAACTGTATATAAAGTTGAGTCAGCAAGCGGCCGCACGGAGCTCACGCGAATACTTTGTGCTGTTGTGTGAAGTCGATCATTTTGACGGTACAGCCGACACTGTGCATGACCTCCTCTCGTGCCATTCGATTTGTCCGTTAGCATTTTTAACAGATTCTTGGCATAACTTTGCACTGTGTTTAAAACCTTAAATGTTTGGAGGTTGGAAGTATTTGATAATGGACGCATGTCTTTTGAAAAATAAATGATGCTTCTACCCTGAAACTGTGGGCGTCTCTGTCAGCCGGCCGTGCGGATGTTCAAATTCAAGCAGGGATGACGACGCAAACGCATATTTATACTCTCAGAGAGAGGTATTGTCCAAAACAACGCAAAGATATTGTGGTTGAAATACACCGAAGCAACAGCATCGTGCACATGGACGCGGTGGTAGCGGATGACCTTTGACCTTTTGGGATTTTAAATGCCAGCGCTGCTTTATCCTGCAAGACACGGGTGAAATTGGATCCAGATGCGTTATTGAATCATGGCCTGAAAGGTTAATTGTGAGGCCGGAGATATCTCGACATTTGATTTTTAAATTGCCATCAAATTGTCATTCCATTCTTGAGTCCAAGTGGACATTTGTGCCAAAAAAAAACAAAAAAAATCCCTCCCAGGCATTCCTGAGATACCACCTTCACCCAAATGAGAAATCCTGAAAAACAGAGATGGATACTCGGTGTCTTGAGTATCGAGAGAACGTTACTGCGCTGTATTGATATTTTCCTCCACCCTCTGACCATTTCAGCACGTTATGTAACCATTACGTGACGTCAGCGCCGACGGTTTGGGTCCACGGAGCACAAGCTGTCCCGACTCCACCATCAGCTGGAAAAAGCCGCAAAGAGGAACCGAAAATAACTGAAAAATGTTCGGGAGAAATTGTTTACAGCGGCCTAGCACAGGCTGCACTCGGTGAGGCGGCTCGGCGAGGCTTCTTCAGAGGAAACGGCCCACACACCAAACTTCTCCTATTAATCATCACGCACGAACGTTTGGAAGAGAGGCAAAGGCGCCGCCGCGGAGCTCACCGGTGGAGTGCTCATGGCCGGGGGGCTATGATGCAGCTCTGAGAAGTATTTTGTCACTTTTGATGTGTTTGGATAATGGTCATTTTGGCCAAAGCTTCAATCAACGCAGGCTTGCTTGACACATGAGCACACACACACACACACACACGGACAGGTTGGGTATCTACTAAACAAAGTCACTCGTGACCCCTGAATGACCCACGCGGGAGGGGACTGAGGCCTTGCGGTTGGATTTCGGGTGCTTTTCCCAGCAGCATTTCCGATGCTGAGCTGGTTTCCACCTGGGGCGTTGAAGTTTCCATTCTGAGGTTGGTCCCGAAAGTGACCATCGTTCGTGACCTGGCAAAAGCTTTGGCCCCAAACCAGGAGATATTCGCCCTCTTGACCAGGGGTGCAATCGAATCAGTGGCTCCTATTTCTTCGCGTGACGTCTTTGCGCACCATCTGGGGTTCATCGTCAGAGTGGAGGTGGACCTCTTGACGTCGGGGCGGTTGACCCCACCGCCTTCCCTTGTTCTCCTGAAGTAGGGCCTGAGGGTATGCCCCCCCCCTCTCTAACCCCACAGCCCCGAGAGTACCAGTTTGGGACCTTTCCCTTGTGTTGGATGATTTATGTTTGCCTCTGTGTGAACGCTTGGCACAGGAGGGGCTAAAGCGCTTTTTAATTAAGAGTGTCCCTCCTTGCTGTTATTTCGGTGAGCGAGGCCCGTCCGAGGTGGCGCCCGGATGGTTTGGGTGTCACCTTGTGGCTGAACAGTGTTCCACCCTCAAGTGCTGCCATGCTCACAACTCAATCCACCTGTTCATTTGTCACGGTTTGATGTCCCACCAGGTGACGGGGACAAGCCGCCGCTGCTTCGCCTGGTCAGCACCCTTTGAGGCCGCGCTGCTGCTGCTGCTTGCATCAGGGAAGGTCTCAGATCTCTCCTAATACATCATGTCCCACCGGGTTGTGGATATTATTGCCTACAATTCCGGGTCGCACAATAGTAATGGGCCCTCGGGAGGCACCCTGAGGATTGTCTTCACGTCACTGGTGGATCTGAATGGATGCCCATCGTCAAGCACGCTACACAAGGTCAACGATCCAGTGGAGGAGGTCCTTCTGTTGAGGTCCTCTTACTCTGTTCCTGAGATTCCTCATGACTTTGTTGGTATTAATCAAACTGAAACCAGCGCTTATGGCAGTTGGGAGGTGATGAAATAGGATACAAGTTTAAATATGCATCTACAGTTCTATGAATCCTTGAAGACCATCAGTGGAACCATCTTCATTAGCCCGCGAGTCGTTTCTGCAGAAGCTAATTTCCGGATGACATCAGAAGATATGACCCGACTTGGGTCATTCAGAGGTCACGACTGACAGCGGATCCGTAGAACCGCAGCGACGTAACTGTTTAGGCGCAGGCTGGCTGCCGCGAGACGTTCCAGAGGTTTCGGGATATTTTTCCCCGAGTCGAAACGCCTTTGCTCAAAAACTTGCTGCCACCTTTTAAAAAGGTCAGCTTCAACTCCTCCGGAATTCATGCTGCGTGCGCAAGAGCGCATAAAACATGGAAAAAAAGAGAAAAAAAATAAAATAAAAAGGGGATGTTTAGAATTTGACCTGACACGCACCACCCCTGAATTACGCGGCGACTGCATTGTGGTGTGTATGTGCCGTCTGCTCGAATCTGGCCCCGCTAAAACTGCTGAGCTCATTGCTGCAGACTGCAGCGAGGGGGTGGCTTACATAACAATACAGTGGGGCGGGGGGGCACAGGCAAGTGCACATCAGACAAAACACGGAGGCGACGCTTCTTAGAGATAACCGGCAGAAAAACATTAACATCAGTCCGAAATGGGAAAGAGAATTTCGCACACAAACATTTTTTTTTTCATACAGTGAACCTTTTATTAGTTAGGCTCATATTTAAAGTAGAAACCACTCTACAAGTTTTTTTTTCCTCTTTACAAAACTTCTTATATGTACACTACAGTGCTGACAGTTAAAAATCACACAAACAAAATAGAAAAAAAAAAAACACAAATCAGACCTCGAGATAAATAAACTCTGTGAAAACAATGCCAGTCCCCCGAGGACTAGCTTTTTTTTTTGTTTCCAACCATAATTTTTGTCACATTTATACAAAAAATATATATAAGTTCCTGTCAGGTTTTTTTTTTTTTTTAACATCTGAAACCCAAAAGCATAAAAAGAGCTGCGGAGCGCCTCGCAACTGGCATCAAGTGCTTAATTATCACCTCCATCTCTCCAGAGCCATACCGCAAAGGCTTCTGCCAGCAAATTAAGTCCTCACAGGAAAAATAACCGGAGGGGGGCCTGGAACTTCATCTTTAATTTTCCAAAATTTTCCAGGCAAGCGGTGCGACTAATCGTCTCAAAACAGAGCCCTCACTGAGCCTCGCAGTCGACTCATCCCAAATGACACCGCAGATATGCGGGTGTCTCAGTGACTCCAGAGACCCGACGTAAGGCTTCGGTCTAATTTTCCAGTGAAAAGTTAAAAAAAGCAAAAAAAAACAAAACATTGGGAACCTTTTAAAAACTACGTGAAAGGACAGAACCACTTCGCCATATGACTCTGGACCAGTTAGTAGTTCACAGTTAAGGACAGGCACTGGGGAAATGTTGTGGGCTACATCAGCAAGTGAACTGCATTCTAAAACTCATAAAACCAAGACATCAGTAATGGGAGCAAAAAAAAAAAAAAACAGGTTTCTCTTAACAAAAAAAACCAAAAAAAACATGACTTTTCCTTTAAATTCAGGTGTTCACATTCGCCGATTTATTAGGTACAACTATGTGAGTCCGACGCAGTGTAATACAAGGGTTCCCTAATAAATCCTCCATCTATGAAGATTAGAATGTTCAGTTTATTGACTCTGTCTGACATGTTGATTTACATGACCGAGGTGTTCCTAATATACATTTTTACGTCCCCTTTAAACGAACTGGGATCGAGGGACTATTCGGAACGCCTCTGAGTACAGCCATTGTAATACACTGCATACTCTTCATAGTTGTAGCTAAAACTGAATTTCATTTTTTTTTTTTTTTTTAAACACAGGTGGCCCCGGTTGATAAATAAAACATTTCCATAAACGCGATCCTCCACTCTTTCAAGAAACTGGGAAAGACCTTCCAATGGTGACAGATAAATAGTGCTTTGGGGCTTAACTGGCACCAGCTGCTTCATAACATTCATCAGCAATATGAAAAAAGAAAAATAAATAAAAATACAGAAAAAATGTGTATGTAGGCCACAGTGCCGAGGCTTTAGAGGA